>WAAG01053481.1:60611-123570 GCA_013390105.1 Tichodroma muraria | reverse complement strand
ATCGGATTTTTGATTTTTCAGTTTAGTGTTTTCCTTAAAAAGAAACTCAGCTACTCTTGTTTTCCTTCTTGCTGGAAGGGATTTCTATTTCCCAGCCAATTCTGGGTATCAGCAAATACTACACTTGCTTATATATTCTCCTTTGTATTCTCAGGAATGGCCAGCTGCTCTAGGAAAGCAAACTTAGAAATGGGCCATTTACGGGACATATGTTTTTGATTGCAGGAAATGCGCCTCATAAATGCCCCAAAGTGCTGCATATGAATGCTACTAATTTAACACAGACTGCGAAAGTGTTAAGATTAGTATTTTCAGGGGCAGGAATTCCTTCTTGCATTGTAAGTGATGAAGGGTCACTTTTTTGATGTTCAAAAAGTTGTGTGCTTTTATCTTACAAAATAGTATCAGCCCTGTCGCATAAGTTCCTTGCTGTCCTGTCATACGAGGAGCAGTGGGAAGATTTGTTCAAATATCCGATTCAGTGATCCAAACCAGAAGTCTGGATAAAGTGAACTTACAATAAAAAGATAGGAATTCTCTTTTGGCCTGGAAAGAACATGTTAATACAGATCTCAACTACAATCATCCATGGTCTTGGAACACAGATTTGTCTTGCTGGGACTTGCTAGCACCTGATTTCCAGGGGGGCGTTTGTTTGAAAAGCGATAGGATCAAATGGCCCCATATAGTCATGCATGAGTCTGCTGCCTTCAGATTGGAAAAAAAAAATCTGTGCAAGAGGTAACTGAAAACTCAGGGAAATTTAAAGCAAATTATTTGACAACTTTCTTCTCTATTTTATCAGATGGAAATGGCATTGGGAGCCTTGGAATTAATTAAGAAAATGGAATGGTTGAATTGGGCCCTCTTATCAAAAATAATAATTGTCAGCTTTGTGGAAATGTTTGTGGTTATGGATGCTGAAGTAGGTCAGCTCACAATTATTCAGATAGCAACAGTGAGGACATGAAAAATCTTGGAAAGACTGAGACCATTTTTAACATGCCTGCAAGTGCTTTTAGACATTTGATTTAAGGCTTCTACATTTAGAAGCATCGGTTGTAATCTCCTGGTGCTTCAGTTTCCTAACTGGCAAAGTGGAAATGCCTTTTTTGCAAGGATTTAACATTTAACTGGTTCTTGTCATGAAGGACATTGGAGTTCTCTGGAATTCCCAATGGAGGTGTTAAGTGTTGCAGCTAAATATTTACTTCATGCTTGTTCTACTGTCTTGTGTATTGTTTTTTGAAGTTCTGCTTCTGTCTGGAGCACATTGGCAGTCAGAATTCAAGAAGGAATGATTCTAAGTGTCCTTCAAGCAGGACATGTAGAAAAGGCCTAATGACTTGGTGCTCCTCTGCAGAGCTTGGTAGCAGTGTCAGCTTCTGCAGTGTTGTTCCTGTATCTTTGTGGCAATGCTTGTCCTGCTTTATGTCATTGTTTCAGAACTCTCAGAACCTCTGTCTTTTGTTGTAATTTGGGATCTGTCTCTTTCAGCAGCTGGCCATAGCACGATAATAATGACCTTCAAAAAGTATCCAAAGGAGCATACTGGAACTTTGCTTTTTCTCGCTGACAGTTTTCCCCTGTCCTCCTGCAGAGCTCACAGTCTTGATCCCCTTGGTCTGAGCTGCAGGAAAGCTTTGATCCATCAGGGCCAAGCACTCCTTCATCCGCCTCTCGTCTCACTGAGCTTTCACCTTTTGCAAGTTCCCTATCAGACCCAGCTGTAGATAGATTAATCATATTTCTATCAGATAAAGATCAGCAGAGGCGTCACAGATGAGGCTGGGCTTGACTTCCTGGTGCAGGGTCAGCTAGTGTATGATCTCACCTCACACTCCAAAACACACCGCTCTCCATCAGCTTCCTTGCTTTTGTTAGCAGAAAGAAGTAGGACAGTGCTGGGTTAATGGTTGGACTTCGTGACCTTTAAGGTCTTTTTCAGCCTGAGGGATTCTATGTTTCTGTGACTTCTTGTGGTGGGTCACAGGCCTGAATAAGTATAGCTGTTCCCTCTCATGGGAGAAGGCCCCAGGGTGTCCAAGGAGGGATCATTTACACAAGCTCAGAGGGGCCTGAGGACTTTGGTACAAGTACCTGTTACATCCAGTGCAATGCAGCCACCCTTGGCAGCAAATCCATGGGAATTTACGTGCATAAATGTAGAGTGATACGCTTGTATGTTTTTCTGAGTCATGTCCTGTCGGTACTTCCTGCACCAGTTACATCTGTGGATTAGATAAATAGAAAAAAAAAATAAAGGAAGCAGTGAAAAATGGATTTTCACAGAAATCTCAAGGACCAAGATATTAAAATAATACAAGTTCAACAAATGATCTTAATACAATACACAGATCAAATGCATGAGCCTCTCATTGTTCTCCATGGCTCTTCTGCATCTTTACTAGAAAAGCATAGGCACTTCAGGGAACTCTGGCCCTTTTCCTGGGATGTGCTATAGGGCATTCTCTGTCTATGGAAAAAGCAAACTGTCTTAGTTTTTGTCTCTCTTCCCATTCCTCATGATCTTGATCTTACATGGGGATGGCAGCTGATGCTTAAGACTTAGGACAGCTGCATAATTCATTGGCAGGATTGCTGAATTTATGGACGGGATCGGATATCAGAATAACGGGGTTCTGGACTGGAGGGATTAAGCTCACAATATTGAGTTTTGGATGATCCAGTTGGTAATATTGCCAAAAAGGACATGAAAAGTGATCTCATTTTACTTTGGTGCAGCACACTAACTAATTCGAGGAATATACACAATTCTGCTAAATTAATCCCTATCTCAAGCTGCCCATATAAACCCACTAGCAATTTTTTTTCCCTTTTGATTCACTTATAAAAAATGCTGAAAAGACATTCAAAAGGTTTTTGTTTGTTCTTCTTTTCCTGTGATGCACAAGTTACTGGCTTCTGCTAGATATAAGATGTTGTGGGGTATCATGGTGGTTTTAGTGACACCTAAACACTTCCAAGGCCTGCCTGACATGTCTAATGCATGTGTTCAAGCTTTAAGGAAATGCAAGATTGGGGATCAGGAAAGTATTCCCATCCAAATCAGATTGGCCGGAAAAATTTTTTAACCTTCTCTAGTGTATGGCATAATACGCTTCCCTTGGCCAGCAGGAGATGTTTCTGTGAACTGCAGAGGAGAAGAGTGACACATTTAGTTCTCTGAGTGATGGAGAAGATGGAGGTGAATGTCCTTGATCTCTCTGGATCAGCTTGTATGTGCCTGAACTGTGACTGATGGCCATGGTGATCCTAACCCATCCAATACTACTGTAGATGACAAATTACTGCCTGCCTCTTCCCTGCCTGGTGTTTAAAGGATGCCTTGTGCTTTGCTTTCAAAGTTATCTGCATTGTGTGCGAACATTTTGATCCCTCCACTATACAGAAATTCAAATAGAAGTTCAGTATAAAGCATCCCAGTCCTCTCCAGAAGCAACACCTCTGGGCTTTGCACTTTGTGTCTCACTGCTATGGGACATGCTCCTACCCCTGTGACAGATCAGGGGAAGTGATTAGCTCCCACATTCTGGGAGGGGACTCTGCATGTGTCAGCCACTGCTAACCCCGCAGCAGCACAGCCAACATGACGTTGCCCTTGGCAAGGTGAAGGGTTTCCCTTCTGGGAAATGTTTCAGAAAGCAGCAGTGTCTCTGTCATGGCAGGCAGAGCTCCTCCCCGGCCTCTCGCTAAAACAAGCCATTGTCCGTGTGCCTATGAATCACCCCAAGCACACTCAGAAACACAAAGGTGGTGTGTCATGTGAATTGAGGGGTGCAAGAAAGAAACCAGGGAAGTTTCAGGGACTGACTGTGCAAGTGGTCAGGAGCAAGATGGCTACTTATGGAGGCCTTGTCTGTGCAGAGGGCTGTATCAGTGAGCGGACCAGCTACATGGGGCATGCACTGAGGATTTCAGCAGTAAACCTCACCACAGGCCAGCATGCTGCAGTGTTCCCCTCTGCTCCCTGTGGAGGAAGTGGGAAGGATGGTTGGCAGGATCCACACAGCTGCCTTATGCCTCCTCCAGTTTGCCTCTGCACTCCCACTGCTAGTTTTGTGCTGCCCCTTGAAGAAGTATCTTTATAGTTAAGTCACCCAGTGACCCCTAAGCTTGTGCATTAGTTGGAGTTTTTTGTGATGTGAGGCTGGAGCCTCTGGAAAGTCTTCTGGGAGCCTTCACTTGAAGGACCTCCGTGCTCCTTTCTTTTCTGTGTCAGAGAAACCTTGATTATTTGAGCAATGGTTTGCACCTGAGATGGCTCTGGTATGAATTAGAAAACCCACCCCCTTTGTCTATGAGGTTCTAGATTGTGCCTCTGCTCACAGCACATTTTATGGAGGGGGCTTGTTTGCCTTTTAATGCAACAAAAATCCTTACCGTCTGCTCCCATGTAAATTTATACAGTAGTTACTTCAAGACTGAAGGTCTTGGTGAGTGTGCTAGGTGAGAACACAACTCATGTAGGGTTTGCCTGCTTCTTAGCTCATGCTAGAAAAATCCAAATTAGGATGAAGGCAGAATTTTTCAGTGATGGAGGTAACTCTTTGCTGGACCACTCTGTTGTGGTGATTCTTCGGTGGCTTCTTTGTTTCTTGATGTTTTTGGATTGAAACTGGATGACCTTCTGGAAGGTATGCCTGGCTAGATGCAAATACTTGGGATCAAGGGGATAAGGGGAAGAACTGTGACTCAGTTTCCCTGCTAGCTTTACATATGAGGTGACAATCTGTTTTGGCCTGAACACACAAGTCTGGGCTTTGGTCCCCATCTAAATACAACAGTGTGCGGTGCTTTGGAGGGAGCTACTCTTTGCTTGGGCTGAGAACTGGTGACCATGCAGCAGCTCCTCAGATAGAAGTGATTGATCCTGCCAAGAGTGAGCATTCTTACTAGCTGCTGCGAGGACATGGCCAGCCTGGGGTACAGCTGAGCTGCAGTTTGTTGTGTGGCTAAGAGCTGAAGTTGGCTGCATCTGCCTGTACCAGTAACCCCATTAAACAGGCTGCTGCCACATCCTCTCAGGCTCTTCCTTAAGTCTCTTTTGGAGCCCAGGTCTATAAGGAGATGTGGCTTTCTGTGCAGGGATTCCCATACAATACCAGCTCTGACAGCTGGGCAACAGCTGGTTGCAGATGATTGCCAGCATTAATAAAGGAAGCTGTGTGATGGATTCCCTTCTGTAGGGGTTACTAAACAAACAGAGCTTGAGGAAACCTGGCCTTCTCCAGGAGCAAATGCAGCACAAAACCTCTTCTTGTTCTGTCAGGCCAGCAGCGGGTCCTTCTCCACTGCAATTTGCAGATAATCCCATGTACAACAGCTTCAGAAACTGATCTGGTGAGAGCAGCTCCTCTCTGCTTCCCTCATCAGCCTGCTAGTTTTAAGGGAAACATACATGTTGAAGAGCAGGATGACTCCTTTGGAACCTCCTAAATGATTTTGCAGTGCCTTTGGGAGAACATGGGTAAACTGTGGCAAAGCTCCCATACATTGTATACTTGTAGGCAGAGGTATGTGGATGTAGGGGATGGGAAAGATTGCTCAGGCCTCTCAGGATTGTCTCAGATGTATGGTGGTGTCTTAAAAGGATCGTGGGAGGAGCAACAAGCCGCAGTTTCCACTTTTCTGCATCCATGGGCAGTGCAGTCCTGATACTGACTTCCAGCAGGCCCCTGTGCTCATGAGGAAAATGTTTCCCATCTCCCTGGGACCAAGGTCTCCCTTGAACAAGCAGTTCGCACTGCTGTGGGGTCTGAAGGACAGCCTTCCAAAATGCACCAGGCACCCTCTGTTGAAAGGCAGGCTCCTTCTTGGAAGCTGCTGGGCAGCCTCCACATGTGCCACTGTGTTACAAAGCCTTGTGGGCAAACTTAAGGGTACTGAGTACCTGCAAGGGGGCAGGATCCTCTATGGTCTGCCTTTTAGACCCCCATTTCTCCACTCTTCCTGGTTCCCCTCCTTTTTGCTCTGGGTTTCCCTGATCCCTCACAGCCTGCTGTCCCTTCCCTCGCCAGGGCTGCGGAGGCTGGAGGCTGGAGCTGGCCAGGGGGTTAAGAGGCAGATGGGAGTTGGCGGCTTCACTCTGCTGGAGTGAGGGAGGGCAAGTCACTGACCTCCCAGCAGGAGTGACACAGGAAACCTATAATTACATGCTTGTGACAGCAATGCTGGATCTTGTTAATCACGCTGCTGCCATGTCAGAGATGCTGCCTCTTGGGATTGAGGAAAACAAACAAGCTCAGGCAGCACTGGCAGCAGTGGTGACTGTGTCCAGTGATTACCCAGCACCTCCCAGTGCAGTCCCCCCACAACACTGGTTAGCCCAGCTGTGAGGAGAGTGTGATGAGAGCCAAAGGCCCAGCAAACAAGCTTGTCCCAGTAGGGACTAATGGATCCATCACTTGCAGTGGCAGATTGGAGTCCTCTCCCTTTTTCAGCAGCTCTTTAAACACATGACACCTTCACCTCCCCTTGGAAGTCGCCCCACTTTTTTCCCTCTGTATTTTGTAGGAGTAGGCTGAGGCACAAAGGAGGTTTAAACAAAGCCCTGCAAGGAGTCAGTGGTAAAAGTGGGCTTTAATTGCAGCAATGCTGCTTCCACACCCTGTTTCATCGACCCTTGCTCTGTTGCTCCAATGCTGCCTCTCAGCCCTTCTCCTCCACTTTGGAGGGAAGCCCTGGTATTCTGCCCTGCAGTAACCCTGTCCACTATGCTGGCTACTTTTTTTTTTTTTTTTGGTGATTGCTAAATATCTCCACTTTTGCAGTGTGAACTTTGCTTGAGCAGTTTCCTGTCCTCATGAAGTGACTCCACCTTGGATCCCATCCCCACTTATTGGAAAGAGTCTTGGCAAAACTAGTCAGGGAATACAAGATTTGGGCTAATTCCCTCCTCCTGGATAAAGGTCTCTGCCTGGGGTGGCCCTAATGGCAGTCCCAATGTGGGGGAAACACTGTTGCCTTACTGAGCTTTACCAGGTTGTGTCATAGTGGGCAAACCCATCCCACGTCCTTGTGGGGTCCCCTGTGCCGCAATAGCCAGAGTCCAGAAAAGGCCATTGCCACAGGACAGAACTTGCCTCAGGCCAGCATGGGAAAGGCTTGGGACTTGGGGTAAGCAGGTCCTTGGTGCATCACCAGAGAACGAGGGGAGCGAGCCTCAGGCTGGGGGCTCCAGGCTTCAGCCAGCCCCTAATCCAGTGTACAGCTGAGAGGATCAAGAGATAGAAAGGTTGCTCACTGTAAATCCTTTTGAAGTCTGTTCCAATTGTTTTTCTGGGAATTTGCTGGCCTGGGTGCCAGAGGGGATGCTAAGCTGGGAAGACATGAGGAGCAGGGGTGTGTGTCCCCTGTGGGGCCTTGCGCTCTGAAAAACCACCCACTTGCTTCAGGACCCACTGCTGCCTGAGTGCCCTAAAGCCAGCAACAAATGATGATGCTGGGGGGTGTGAAAACATCAAGATTGGTGAAGCCCCACTGCTGGAACCCTGCAGGCCAACTGAGAGGGCACAGGAGGGTCACCAAGTGGCAGGACAGCCCAGCTGAAGAGATGGCTGGTGTGGGAGCAGCTGGGTGGGCATGGCTCCAGCTCTGACCCTCTGTGGCTGCGGGTTGCAGGATGGCTTGCCGCTGGCTCTGTCTTTATATAAACACAGTTTGCTTCTCTTGACTTTTCTCTTAATGAATTCCTCCTCTACCGGCTGTTGTTTTTGGCCTCCAGCTGATACTGTGGTTTTCCTTCTCGACACGTGATAAAAACACTCCTCACCGACTGCTTCCTCCAGGTGATGGACACCTGTAGCTGGCCTCCTGTCCCCATACAGGTCAGGGTTAGTGGCACCAGGACACTAAGTCATCCCCACACTGCAGACTTGCTTTCTGGACTCTGCAGAACACAACATGACAATGTGTGGTGGTGTGAAAAGGGTCTGCATAAAGGAACCAATGCTCCCTGAAGCAGAGAGGGACATTGGGAATGCAGCAGAGGGAAGTGAGATGGAGGCACTAGGCTTGCTGTGGGGCTGGCCTCCCAAGAAGCATGAGCCACAGAGCTGGAGCAGTTCTGCAGCCACACTGCATTTTCCAGCAAGGCAGAGGTGACCAGAGAGCAGCCACCCTGCCTACTGGCTCTTAAAATTGCCAGCTTGAAATGCACAACAAATTGATTAAGTAAAAATACCAGTAAAGAAAAGTATTTGTATTTAACAGCCCTTCCCCTCCTTCCCCACTTCCAGCCATTTACTCTTAAAATTCCTCTTGGGACACAACTCTAAGCTTTTCTCTGAAACCACCAAGACTAGAAACTGCCTTTTTTTTCTAGACAAGTCCTGAAAATTTTCTTCCATCAGTGAAAGCAGGGTCTTTAAGGAAAACCTACGTTATCACAAACAGATCCTAATTTGTGTGCCTCTGCCCCCTGACTACTCTTCTCTCCCTGTTGCATGGGGCAGGCCCCTCTTCAGATCTGTCCTTCCCAGCTGGTATTTGTCCCTGTTCCTGAGGCCAGTGCTCCCAAATTGTGACCCAGCACTGTCCGGCTGTTGACCTCCACTAGTGTTGCCCACAGCACCCAGTCTCCCTGGCCCATCTCCTCAGACTCTGTTTTTTATCCTCCCTCCTTTTCCATGAAAATGTAAAACACACAATCCTGCTCTTTCTTCTCCCTGTGCTTTCCTCTCCTTCAACTCAGCGCCCTTTGTCTTTCTTTCAGTGAGTTTCTTATAAATGCTTGTTTTGCAGTCTCAGAGCAGATGCAGCAGAAATGCTTGTGCATGAAGGAACAGCACTGATGGCTGCTAAACGGTATCACCCTTGAGGGACTCCCCTGGGATGCAGCAAAGCAGACATAAGGTATAGCTTCTATTCCTGAAGGCACCGAGTAATTTTCCTGACTGGGTGACACTAAACACCTTGTTTAAAAATAGAGAGAGAAACCTGAATGAACAGGCACAGGGGATGTGAGGTAACACAGATAAAACTCCACTGTGCTAGACGCTGGGCACAGACAAAGGGCCACACCTGTGGTTTCACTAAACCATCTCACCTGATCTGGCACTGCTGGTTAGTGACTGACGATGGTAAATTCCAGTCCTACAAATCCTACCAGGAATCCCTTCCTACACGTATCAGCAGTGTCCTTTGATCTGCCTGTGGACAGTGGCCAGGGCTCCTAGGCAGCCCCTGCTTCTCCTCACACCCAGCAGCCCCCCATGCTGCAGGAGGGCTGTGAGAACCTATTGGTATGGGGTCTTCCGCAAGGGGAGCTTTGGCTTGGCGTTGACCTTGTGCCATTTATCCGAGTTATGTAAGATGTTCCCGTATGGGTTGCTGGTTACGTGACACCTAACAATTTAGGCCAATGTAGTCTGTGACAAATGTGACAGTCGGTTTGGGGGAGGGAGGTGGGTAGGCTGGCTTGAGCTGTCTCAGGCGGGAAGGGAAACAGCTGGACACCGTGAAGCAGGGTCACTCCTCAGCTGACACAAATTTCCCTTTCCCACTGCTTGTGGGAGATGCCCAGTTTCAGCTGAGCTCAGCAGTTCTGCACCCAGGGCCTCTTTTCAGAACAAGAGCTATGCTAATAAATCACCATGTTCCTTTTTGACCATCCTGTTCAGGGCAGGAGGGGAGAGAAGATGAGAGGGTAACTCAGAGATCTGGGTCCTTTGCCTCTCCTTTGTGAGTTCTGAGTTGGACTGAGATTTCCTTGTGGTTCATTCAGAGACAGTGCAGTTCTTGTTGGAGCTTCAGTTTGCATTTAGACCAAGACAGACAGAACAAAAAGCAGGAGCTGCTCCCTGGGCTTTAGGATACAAATCCCTGGCAGCTTTGGAGGCATGAGTTTGGGATGGAATTGGCAGCAGATGGGAAACGGTAGCATATGGTTAGCACTGGGCTTGTTGGAATAAGGGCAGTATGAGGAGCTTGCAGGCACAGGGAGCTGTAGATCACAGTAGTGCTGCCACTGGCTTGCCTACAGAAACTGGTATTGGACTTCATCTATGTCCATCTTGCCTGCCCGCCCCATCAGGGAGGCGTTCATCCCCCTTCTGCGCGCTGTTATGGAAAAACATTCCCAGACAAGGCAAGGGGTCTTCTGCCTCTCCCTGTGTTATGCTGAGGGTGCTCTGTGCATGATTGTTCAGCATTTCCAGCAATGCAGTGGGTGACTTCCACATAGAATGTCCTGGACCCTTGTGATTATGCTCAAAATTAAGAGGTGCTGTCAGACTTCCAGTTTACAATTGAGGTGCAATGTACTCCTTCTCTCCCCATCACAGTGCCTTCAAAAAGCAGCAAAAGTATTTGTTTGAGGAAGAGGAATGGAGAAAGCACCACTGACAACAGATACAGGTTGCCAACAAACTGAAACCCTTACAGGTGCCTTCAGACAGCCATGGCTGTGGTCTGACATTGTTCCTGCCACCACTCTGCTTCATGACCATGGGCATGTTATTCTGCCAGGGGTCACAGCTTTGACCCCCCATGCTGGAGGCACAGGAAGCCAGGGTGTGTGAGGTGCCATGTCTCTGCTACCCACCTGGGGAGCACTTTAGGGGATGCAGACAGCTTTCTGATAAGCACAGACACTATGACAGCAGTAGATGAGATGCCATCTAGGAGACCACATGTATCTTAAATGGTACCATACATCTGGCTGATTTTGTCACCTCCCATAAAGCACTATCTTCTGGATGCACCTCATCCAAGACATTGCTGCCTTTGAGGTTATCAAACATTGAGACTCTCTGGCTTTCTTGGCTACTGGTGGGCAAACAGTCTTGCACTTCCCTGACCTGGCCATGCTCCAGTGTCCCTGTTACAGTGCATCAGCAAGTCCAATGGATGTAGGACCACTGGCCAGATCACACAGAATCACACAGAATTTTTAATGTTGGAAGGAACTTCTGGAACTCATCCAGTCCAACCCTCCTGCCAAGGCAGGGTCACCAAGAGTAGGTTGCACAGGAAGGAGTCCAGGTGGGTTTTAAATGTCTCCAGAGAGGGAGACCCCACAACTTTCCTGAGCAGCCTGGTCCAGTGCTCTGCCCCTTCCAGTGGAAAGAAGTTCTTCCTCTTGTTGAGGTGGAACTTCTTGTGTTTTAGTTTATGGCTCCTCATCCTGTCACTGGGCACCATTGTAAAGAACCTGGCACCATCCTCTTGTCACCCTCCTTTGAGAAGCTTAAATGCATTAATGAGATCCTTCTCAGTCTTCTCCAGACTGAACAGGCCCAGCTCCTGCAGTCTCTTCTCATAAGAGATGCTCCAGACTCCTCGTCCTCTTTGTGGCATCCATTGGACCTCTCCCATATCTCCTTGTCTTTGCTGGGCTGAGGAGCCCAGAACTGCACACAGTATTCCAAGGTGGCCTCACCAGGGCTGAACCATCTCCCTCGGCCTGCTGGCCACACTCTTTCTGATGCACCCCGGGACACCCTTGGCCCTCCTGGCCGTAAGGGCACTGCTGGCTCATGGTCAGCTTGTCACCACCAGGACCCCCAGTCCTTCTCTGCAGAGCTGCTCCTCAGGAGGTCAGTCCCCAGTCTGTGCTGGCACTTGGGGTTATTCCTCCCCCGGTGCAGGACCCTGCACTCACCCTTGTTAAACCTCACCAGGTTTCTCTCTGGCCAATTCTCCAGCCTATTGAGGTCCTGCTGAGTGGCAACACAGCCTCCTCATATATGAGCCACTCCTCCAGATGCTGGTCACTGCACGGAACATCCTCCTGAGCACAAGAAGTTCAGCCTAAATGGGTTAGAAGAGCTCACATCACTGTGAGGTGTATGTTCCTCCTGCATGGGATTTTTCTGCAAAGGGAGCTTGCTGAGCTTGAAGAGTTTCTGTTCCATAACTTGGTATCAGTTTGGAGCTAGGTCTTCAACATCACCGTTTCTCCTTACCATCCCTGAGACAACCCTTTACCCTGAGACAGGGTTAAGACAGGACCATGTCAGCTCTTCTGTTTCTAAATGGTGGTCGGGGGAAGCCTGTAAGAAATATGTGATACTGTAAGAAGTTGATTTGTTAACATAACTTGAATTTGCATCAATGGTCCCTTTTTTTATACCTTGAAGCCTTCGATCTTCAAGGCTGCCTGTCAAACACCTTTCATCAGGATCAAATTCTTGATTTGGTATTTGCCTCTGGACAGAATAAGAACCACTCCCAAATACCACTCGTCCTGATTACACTCACTGTGGCGGTGACAGTGGTATCGAGGCTCCGTACAGGGCCTCTCACCTGTGTTTCCCAGCAAGGATGTGCATGCCTCCTTCCTTGCATTCCCTCTGGACTGTGGCCCCCCCTAAAGCAAGTGTCCCTGGAATTTTTTTTTGCCTCTCCTGGACTTGCTCTTTGTAGGAGATGAGGAAGGAGCCTCCAAGCACTCTTGATCAGGGCAGGCTAGGGCTTGCTGGCAGCACTTAAGCAGGATCTTCTCAATCATCCAATTCATCTATGCCTCAACTATATGCTGTTATTAGGTGATTATGTTTCACTATCTTCATTGTGTAATTGTTCATATGCTCATAAACAATGTAAATAGCCTCTAATGAGTTGGTAAGTTAATCATTCAGTAATGACCTTGAATGTCAAGAACTGTCTGCACAGAAAAGCAGCTACTTTAAAGTATATTTTTTTCTTTTTTGTGTTGCAAAACCAGCTAACACCTTTGTTCCTTCTTTTTTCCTAACACTCTGGGGGCTATTCTGCTCATAAGGCGCTTGAGTGGATTTACTCATCAATTAATCCAGAAAACTTGGCTGCCCTGTTTCACGCTATTGATTATATTTATTAAAAAAAAAGCAAAAGCAAAACAAAAAAAAACCCAAACAAAACCTGTAGCAAGTTTCTCTTCTTTTTTCTTATTTTAAAATTTTATTTTAGTTTTGATAGTCATGAATGGCCCTATTCATGACTATCAACACTAAAATAAAATGTGGCCCTATTCTTTGGGCCTATTCTTCTTTGACTTTGCTATTTTTGAAAGTCTTTTTCAGGGCAGATTTTTAGGTCGAAGTCTTACTTAGGCAAGAGCTGCTCTGCATGTTACAGCAAAGATTTCAAAAGGGCTGTGACAAAAATATATCCCAAAATGAGTTTGATTTTTTCCAGCCCCCCACATCCTGCACTTTTAAAAACAAATTTCCAGCCCAAAGAGTCATCAATAAACACTTGGAAGTATGAAGTCTGAACACTGAAATGAACTGTTGCAGATATAAAAACTATAGCTTACCATGCTGGATTTAAATTTTTTATTTTTAAACAAAGCTCATGAATTTTTTTTACTTGATTTGGGAATATAGGTGCCTGGAATTGCCATTACTGTGTTAGAATGATACTTTACTGTCTTTCTGTTGTGTTTTTTAATCATGGAAGCTTCTTTTTGCGGCTGACATCCCAGACCCCTCCTCCAGCTTCCCCCCAACATTGCCCGTGTCCTTGGCCTCGGGCATTTCCTCTCATAACATTGGAAAAGGAGCATTTGAGCACTTATCAGAGCCTCAGCTTCCGACCACAGCCATGCTACTACTTCTGTGTAAAATAGACTATGCCATTCTTTTCCAGATACATTTGCAAATTGCTCACATTCATCCTTGTATTTTTGGTCATATTTGTGTATTTCTGGAGTGAGACTGCCATGGTAGATAACCAGAGGAAAGCTGTTCTGTTTGGGAGCAACTTCCAAAGCTTTCTAATTAGCTCTCAGTCTATGTTGGGACAAAGCCACAATATTTCAACTATTCTGGCAGAGAGTGTGTTGTGTCAAATTTCCACTTTTTGTGTGTGAAATGTGCTTTTCAGACTGAAACTTACATTTTTCATAGCTGAAATATGAGGGGCGCATGCTAGTGTTTGTACCTAGGGAGAAATGCCCTGATTCATGTCTCTGCCCAGTCTTGTTTTGGGCAAAATATCTGTCCCTGATCATGCACAACCAGCTATGGGACAGAGGCTGATCCAAGCTGAGGTGTTCCCTCTGGCACTGACTGCTGGGAGTCTGCTGCTTCCTTCTGCTCCCACCAAGCAAAAAGTGTATGTTCACAGGAGAGGAACAGCTGTGCCGTGTCACACCAAGGGTTCTTGGAGCCCAGCAGCCTGTCTCCAACAGTGGCTGATAACAAATGCAAAGAGCATTACTTGAAGGCAAATGTATAGCAATACATCTCCCAAATGTTCCCCCATGTCCCACAGTTTGTAATTTGGGGGACTTTCTGAGGCAGACCTAGTATCTTTGTTGCATTTTTTCTTCTTTTTCCATACTTTTTTTTTTCCTGGTTTTAAACCCTGTGAACTTGTAGTATCCACAGCATCCTGTGGCAAGGACTTCCACAGTGTCACTACCTGTTGTGTAAACAGACACATGCTACTGTGTGCTTTGCTTGCTGCTTTCATTTGATGCCCCTGGTACTTGTAATGTTCTTTTACAATTTCCTTGGATGAATTTTCACTGAGGCCTTTCCTGTCATGCTTTTGGTTGCAAATAAATACACGTCAGTATATTCTCACCCTAAGGAATGGAAGAATGTGTCTGTCCTCAGCAGGCAGAGGCGTGAGTATGTCTCTTCAATGTGCCTTCTAGGCTGTTTCACAAAAGTCTGTGAGCAAGACACAGCTATTAGAGGTTGTTGGGTTTGTTTTGGGTTTTTTCTGATGAGTGTGACTAAAAATGTTTGGAGCCTCTACACCTGCTGAAGTAACTCTCTATTTCTGCACGTTGGCTTGCTATGTCCTCCATTTAGGCAGGAGATCCCAGCAAAAGCCTATTCTCAGTAGGTGGTATTTTGCATTGAGACACCTTCTGCCAACAAAGCCTTTCCAGACACAGGCCCTGAGATTGCAATGGACATGATCTAAGACAGCACACAAACACATGCTTAACTTTAATCCACACATGCTTAAGTGCCTTTTGAAAAGAGCTTTGCTCCACATTTGTTGCTAGATATCTGTTAAAGTACCAATAAAATCCAACTGCCGAGTTCCTACTATACATTCCTCTCCTTGGGCAGCAAAGCCAGCACGTACATTGCTTTGGGTGTCCCCCAGATGGCCACTGACACCTAAGGCAAGAGTTGCTGGGATGATAACCAGCTTTATTAGCTGTTTTGTATAAGCAACAGGCACCCTGTGTGGTGTCAGGTCTTGCCTGAGCTGCTCCATACTCATCCAGCTGCTGGCTTCTCCAGCAGGACTTTACAGTATCTCCCCAAAATACGCTCCTTGTCAGTCCCAGAAGGCACTACATGTCACTGCAGAAAGATGGTTGTAGCTCCCCGCTGGCATGTCACCGCACTGGGACGTGCTGCGGGTGGTGTGTTTTGGCAGCAGAGGTCCAGAGCCGTTCCTAGAATGCCAGTGATGCCTTGCTGTGGGTTGCTTGGCCCTACCTGGTGCTGTTTGCGTAATAGAAACTGTCTGTCTGTTATCACATCAGAGATACGATGCTGTGATTATGAAAGTTGCAATAATGCGCAGCCTCCACACTCGGGTGCGTTAGGCACGCGGCATTTGTTCGTGTTCCTGTGCTGGGGGACACACAGCGCTTACGAAATTCTCGTACACTGCTCCATGAGATACTCTGCCAGGGAGTGAGTCGTGCCTGCTTGTGCCTTGTGTCTGGAGCTCTGCAAAGCTGTAATGCAGTGCAGACTGGCACATCTTGCTGCTTTGGGCTCTCATAAAGGCATATAATAAATATAATGCATGGTGTATTGTTTTTTATGGCATCTGATACACAGAGACATCCATGCCTGTGTCCCATCATGGCACTGACCTACCCTGCTTCTGTCACTAACGTGTTTCTTGTGACTCAGGCAAGTGAGAGGTTATTCACGCCTTAATGCCTACCAATATTCCCAGCAGCTTAATTCCCTTGCAGAATTTTCCACTCCTTATGTGAAGCAGTTAAAATGGAAAGGGAGAGATGGCAGCACTGTCTGGGATAGAGAGCCAGCACAGCTCACTGATTTTGGAGTGTGCTGAGAGGTAAGAAGCCAGTCAGAGCTAATTTTTCCCTTTGCTTCTTGCTGCGGATGTTTTCCATCTGCTGCTGGGGGTGAGCTGCAGATAAGTGGGACTTTGGCAAGGGATAGGGCAGGAAATGTGTATTGCACAGAGGACTTGACTAAGCAAAGGGGTTTTGAATTGGCAGCTAGGGCCAGCTTGGTGAGGTCTTGGCTGAGTTTCTGGTTCCATGTGGACCTGAGGAGTCATGCCTGCAATCAAGTGAGTAACATTCCCAATCATGTATCTGGGGCACTTCAACTCTGGTCATGTTGTTAAGCAGCCCATGAGTTTATGATTGATTATTTGTCATCTCTAGTGATACATTTATGTCTTGCCTACAGATGAACTCTCAGAAGTTTGTTATTTGTAAATCCCCAGTGCTTCATAATCAAAGTAAATGTAATTTTCTTGACGCATGTTGATCACCTCATTTATGGTCTTGGGTGTTGAATATCATGTATCTCATCTCATTTCTTGTTGCTGGCCTTTGAGGATGAGCCTCACATTTGGAAGGAGGTATCTTCTGGAAACAAGGTTTCCCACAAAAAACTACCATTGTCACCTGCTATTCTTGCAGAGGTTCCCACAGTAAAATCCTTGGCTGGGGCAGTGTGGGGAGGTGAGCATGCAGTGTCAGAGCACAGCCAAAGTGAATTCCAGCTTCCATTCAAGCAGAAACCTTCAAAGTATTTGGGCCTTTCTAAACAGGAGTATTCAATTCTTCCTTATTAAATCAGCAACACAAGAGAATGCCTTATGTGTTCTCCACGGGGATTCAGCCTCCTCTCGGCCTATTGTCTAAACTTGTATCAGTGACCTTTTAAAAGAGCAGCTGAAATCCAGTCAGACACAATTAATAGATACTTTGCTTATACTTGACAGATATGCAAGGTAAGAATGAGGATGTTAGCATGCCAGCCATGCGAATGAGAATGTTGTCACGCTAAAGTATTCTTGGCCGATTCTGGTGGTGTCCTAAACCAAAGGACAAACCACAGCATAACCCCCAAAATGTTCTAATGTTTCTTGAATATTTTGAACTCCTGCATCTCACAGTGGGTCCCGTGCTCAGCACTGCACAAGCCAAGTGTCTGGTGTATACACAAAATCTTCTTCAGCAGGCAAGAGCTGTCAGTTGCTGAGTACTGACATGCTGTGGTCCCTGGAGTGAGCCTTACCTGGCTGCATGGAAGGTGTTGGACAGGCCTGGCTCTGTGGCACATGTCACTTATTGAGAGCAGTTTCCTACGTCCTGTGCACACTGCCAGTACCAATGACCAGACCAAACACTTCCAAATATTTTCAAAGTGATTTCTTTAAATACTCTAAATTCCTACACTTTATATTGTGTTCTTCATAGATATGAAAATTATACATGTATATATATATTTGCATTCCCTTTGTTATATATTATGTATCTATATATATTGTATTTATTACATGTAGATGTAATCTTTTTGGATTTCAGAAAAGTTTTTGATCCCATCTCTCACAGATCCTTTTGGACAAAATGTCCAGCACACAACTGGATAAACACATCATGCAGTGGATGAGTAACTGGTTCACGTGTCAGGCACAGAGGGTTACAGGGAATGAGCTGACATCCAGCTGGGGACCTGGCACTAGTAGGGTTCTGCAAGGCTCTATCCTAGGCCCCATGCTCTTCAATATCTTCCAAAACAACTTGGGCACAGGACTGGAAAGGATACTAAGCAAGTTTGCAGACAGTACAAAACTGGGAGGGGCTGTTGACTCGCTTGAAGTCAGAGAAGCCCTGCAGAAAGACCTCGGCAATCAGAGGGCTGGGCAGTCACCAGCTGTATGTGGCTCAGCGAGGCAAAGTGCTGGATTCTGCACCTGGAATAGGGCAACCCTGCATGTAGGGACAGACTGGGGAATGAGATGCTGGAAAGCAGTGGCACAGAAAGGAACCTGGGGGTCCTGGTTGATAGCAAGTTGAACAAGAGCCAGCGGTGCCCTGGCAGGCAGGAGGGCCAAGCATGTCCTGGGGTGCAGCAGGCACAGCATTGCTGGCCAGGCCAGGGTGGGGACTGTCCAGTTCTGCTCTGCACTGGGGTAGCCTCACCTTGATCCCTGTGTGCAGTTCTGGATGCCACAATATAAGAAAGAAATTAGACAATTAGAGAACAACCAAAGGAGGGCAATGAAGATGATGAACTGAGTGGAAGCCATATTAGGAGCGGCTGAGGTCACTCGGTCTGTTCAGCCTGGAGCAGAGAAAAGTGAGAGGAGACCCCATTGCAGTTACAACTTTCTCATGAGGGGAAGAGGTAGCGCAGGCACTGATCTCTTTTCTGTGGTGGCCAGTGACAGGACCTGAGGGAATGGCCTGAAGTTGTGTCAGGAGAGGATTAGGTTAGATATTAGGAAAAGGTTCTTCATCCAGAGAATGGCTGGCCAAGGAACAGACTCCCCAGGGAATTGGTCACAGCACCAGCCTGACAGTGTTCAGGAAGTGTTTGGACAACACTCTGAGGCACACAATGTGATTCTTGAGGCTGTCCTGGGCAGGGCCAGGAGTTGGACTCTGATGATCCTTCTTAATTGGTCACTTCCACTTAAGAATATTCTGTTATACTTATTTCCTTGCATATATTTATCCAGAAATGAAGACCTGCCAAGTCTTTATCTATTATTGTGCGCTATTTATCTATTATTAGTGTTGTACTGCCCTATTGGTCAAGGTCAAGGCCCCATTCTGGAGATGCTGGTCACTTCTTCACTAATGCCAGCCACCTTCCCAAAGAGAAAATAGTTTAAACAAAGCAGATGGGCAAACTCTGAGAGAGAAAATACAAAAAAAAGATTTTTCTCTAAGATAAAGTGGAAGGTCCTAGAAAGAGTTGGGAAAGGGACTCAGGTTTCTGGGCCCTCAGATCAGAGACTGATGAAGCTGTCTCTCCAAGTGATGCACCAAAATCTCCAGAATTAACCTTCAACTTGGACTTGAAAAACTGCAATAAAGGCCCTTCAAAACAAGTATTTGGCAGGCAATTTCCATAATGCTTTATTTTGGGAACATTTTGATCCTCTTGTGGGCTGCCAACAAAGCAGATGCAAGGTGGAGTTTTTGATTCATTCAGTCATGAGAGACCAAATAGTTTGGTTCAGTGAGGATGGGCCAGGTCTCTCTGTCTGCATGCTGGGATGACTCAGGTTAGGAGTGCCGGATGAAGGACACACTTTTACTGAAGGTCAGCACAAAAGAAGAAAGTCTGGTTTATATTCAGGTATTTTTAAAGCCCATTTTCCAAAGAAAACAATGCTTCTTTGGTTGTCCCTTCTCTCTTTTTCCAGTAGCTTTGAAATATGTCAGTCAGCTTCAATCGCATCTGAAAGAGCAGCAGAAGTTTCAAAACCAGTAATGTTGTGGCTATCAGAATAGGTGAAATGATAGAAACCAGTGATTTCTGAAGGAAGGAGAGGGAGAACCCAACCATTAGACATCAGCTGGCCACACCATCACCACATGTGAACATGACTTGCCCATTGGCAGGTATCTAGCTCTAAATTATGCACACTGCTATTGTCCCTTGCATGTTGTGGAACAAGGATTAATGCAGCAGGTGAGAAGATATCTGGGGACAAAGGACATCCTTTTTTCACCAGGAACACCAGGCTTTGTTATCCCTGTTGCTCAAAGGGCAAGTTATTTCCTTTACGTGTGGGCAATGCTAAGGAATAGTGAGCTTGTCATTTTTCCGTGAGCCTGAGAGTCCCAATCTCCTGCAGGAGCCAGTTCCAGTACCCAGGGCCAGCTCCAGGGCATGGTCTGTGTCCCACAAATGTTCCTCCCTCCATTGTTTGATGGTGGTCTCAGTCTGTCAGGACACCATTGCCAACAGCGGCAGAAGTGGACATGAGAATGAGAGAAAGACAGCTGGGAAGACAGCAAAAGTCTACCAGGACAGTAATGAATAATGGCCTCAACCATACAAATAATAACTGGCTGTTTGAAATACCAGCTGAAAGGAAAACAGGTTGGACAAGCTTCTGGGAGCACTTGGGCCAACTATACATTGCTTAGGGCATGCTGAGCACACCACACACTGTCATTAAGTAAGCACTGGCCACTGGTGTAGTGGGAGAAGCCCTCAGTGCCAGGATGTTCACTAAAAGGCATCCGGGACATCCAGCCCATCTCACCACAGGAGCTCTCAGGCATCACTAAGTGAGGACGCCCAAGGACTTTCTAGGTGAGAGTTACGTGACTGCGTGTCTGAGCCATGGGGACTTGTCAGACTGGCCTGGCTACTAGTCCATGAAAGTCTGGGAGTCTGGCTATTAATTTTAAGGATTGGGATCAGATCCGTGGTTGGAAGCAGAAGCTCTCTACGATGAAGTGACTGCACCCTGGAGCTGACTTGTGCATGGCCTTTGTGCTCTTCTTGTTATCTGATAGTTCAGATAAAAACCTAATTCTCCTTTAAACTTTTAAGTACTTTATAAGTTATCAGAGGGCTTTAATCTCTGTTTCCATGAGATAAGAGGCCTTCTAAGCCCCAAACTCTAATTGAATGGCTTTGATTGTTTTGTTTTAAGCCCCTCTTTGGAGGAAAGCTGGCCCGTTATCCTGAGAAATGCCTTCCAATGTGATCTCAGCTAGAGTAGGGTTCTAGAATAGGGATGGGCTGTTGGGGATAGGCCCAAGGAAAGACTTTGATTGGTTTGTGCTCACAGAGAAGTGCATGGAAAAGGGATAGAGCAAACAGTGGATATGGATTTATCTACCTCTACACTCCTCTACCTTAGGAGGGGATTGGAGGCTTTGCACAAGCCTGCTGGAGAATCAGCTATTGCTGGACCTACTGTCCAATCTGCCCAGAGATGTTTGCCTCTCTGATTAAATTGATACATACCTACCAATTTATCTAACTGCTTTTGAACATGGTGATTCTGCCTTGAGTATTCACTGTGCTCCAAAGGGACGTGAACACCAGACAGGAGAGACTGACCTCAGGAAACCAGTTCAGAGTTTGTCTGCTTGTGAGAATATCTGCACCATCCAAAGGATTCACCTCATGACAAGGGACAGAAGGATGCCATGGCACCTGCACATCCACTCAGAGCAGCTGGTATTTCAAGCAGACTTTCACGGAGGTGTTCATGAGTGAACTAATGCTCAGGGGCCTTCTGTGGAAATTATCTAATGGAAACTCTCTGATGAATAGTTTCATAGAACAAACAGCAGAGATTGAAGGAGAAAGGGAGGAGAGAGTCAGAAAAGAACATCTCTGAAATAGGGCAAGATGCAGCAGGAAGAATGTATTCTGCAAGGAATAATGTGGTGCAGACTTGGCAAAGAGTATTGTTGTCCCCCAGGCTTCAGGGAAGACTCTTCTGGTCCTGTGAGTGACCGAGACATGGACCCAGACTGGCAGGGAATCTGAATCTTTTATTCAAAAGAAACAAGCTGGTTTTATACACTTTTTCAAGGCACAGTATTTCCTTATATGGTAATTCTCACTACAGTGACCTATCCCATATAGCCAAGTGAGGAACAAATGTTCTAAATGTCCTTCTATGGGGTGATCACATGATACTGATCACTCTGTCAGCTTCCAGCAGGCTCCTCTCCTGCAGGGATCTCCCATGTGACACCTCCACCTGCCAGGGTCCAGTGGAGACAAGCCTCTGTGCGCCGCCATGTGCCTCACTGTGCCACCACATGCCACTATGTGCCACCATGTGTCTCTCTGTGCTGCCATGTGCCTTTATGTGCCACCATGTGCCTCTGTGTGCCACCATGTGCCTCTGTGTGCCGCCATGTGCCTCTTTGTGCTGCCATGTGCTTCTGCAGGCCCACAGCCCAACTCCATCCCTTCTCTTCCCACTGGGTCCCACCTATTGCATCCTCAGAGATTGCTCCATGTCTTCTACACAGCCATCCAGATTTACAGCATCTGCTGTAACAAATCATGGTTACTGTGATGGAAACTCCCAGCACTCAGGGGAGGCTGAGGATGAGTATGGTTGTGCCTGTGTTGGGATAACCATTTGTAACAACTGAAGGGAAGCTGCACAGCTTGCACAGTGCAAGGCTTGTGTTGCTAGGAGCTCTCAGTCCTATGCCATTTCTGATGGGGAGACTTAAACACAGAACAGCAGCCAACAAAAGACAAAGGCATGAAGTGCTGGGTGCTGCTAGCAATAAGTCAGGCTAGCAAGAAGCAGTCCATGCTGGGGATTTTACATGGCACAGAAAGGCCTTGTCTCCCTGAATTCAAATTCTGTTTGAACAACAGAGGATAAAATCATTAAGATGTCCCAAAGCCATCCCAGTGGCATGCAGAATGTGACTCATGTCCTCCAGCATGCTCTGTGTCCTCAGGAAAACTAGTGAAGAACCAAACCACCCCTGCACCATGAAAGAACTCGTATTGCTATCAATGTGGCTATCTAAACATAGCTATGGATACTTAGAAGAACAAGGAAGAAGCAGCAATGTATGTTGTCATTATTATCTGCGTGTGACATCTGCTACTCCAGCTCACTGTCATGATCAGAGCAGGAAGAAGGGAGTCAGAACACTTGGGCTCCTCTCATAACTCTGCATATTGTTTATTTGTTGTCTATAGGTAATTCACTTCATAGTCACTGTCTGTTTTCTACTATGCAAAAGGAAAAAAATAATATTATTGGGTCTCTCTGGTCTGTTGGGAGGTCAAACTGATACAAAATGCCCAGCAGTCCTGATATGAAAGGTACTATGTACGTCAGTGCTGTGGTTTACTCTGCTTTCTGGACTGCTGGTGAGAAAGCTGAATCTGGAAATCTGGACCTCCAAATACTCTGAAAGATGTAGTTCAGTAGCCCTTGTTGGAAAAGGCCACAACTTTCCTATAGTCAGTTTTCCTCTCTGGAACTCTCCTGGATCAGACATCTGTGAGCTGTGCTCCCCATTCTGCACCATCTATCCATAAGCATTATGCGTGAGAAAGGAGACTTCAAAATATTCCCCCAGTTCCTCCCCTGGATGCAAGGTAAAACAATCAGAAGCCTAAGTCTCAGAGTCAGGATCAATACTGCTTAGGACTAGCTCAGAAACTACAGAGATGAAACAGTAAGAACCTACATAGCAATAAAGGTTAAAAGTATTGTCAAATCTCTCCAGTGAGGAAGTGATGGAATGAAGTCTTTTTCTGCATCTAGGATTTAACTCCCTGGACGTAAGGAGATCAGATACTATAGAAATACCATCATGTTACATTTTTTCTATGTGTTTTTTCTGATTTACATTGGTCTTAGGATTGCTGAACATTAATTTGTCATCTCTAGGCAAAGAAACCAGAGGTGTTTGTGACACACAATCTTGATCATGGCAGAAATCAAAAGGTGTGCGAAGTGAATGAAGTTAGGGTAGACCTGGCAAGTATTTTCAGGTAATGTTTGGAAACTGGGACTAGAAGATTCAGAAAGATTTTACCACGCAAATGTTTATGTACTTCATAGAAAATAACATTTCCATCAACATGCTGCTTCCCACATACATTGACAGAGAGACATGCAGATCTTGTGGTGTAGGACCAGTTTGGTTTGATGCTTGAGAGTTCCATGTGGACATACAGCACACTCACTTGGGGCAGAAACTTTGCAGCAATGGAGCCGACAACTCTGTCAAATCTGTTCTACGTGAGTATCAAACTCATAACTGGATCAAAATTCAGGGATATTTTTCTTGGGGACAGCAGAGACATATTCTTGGCAGCTAGGCACTTCTCTTGCCTAATTTCAAGTTCTTGCTCTAAACTGAAAATTCTCAGTTAACGAGTTGTAAATGTTGATATTTTTAGTGTGGACAAAAGGACCTCTTTTCCTTCTGGTACTCTGAAAATGGTCAAAATCCCTAAATGTGTGTGGGTCTTTTTTGTTGGGCTGTTTTCCTTTTTTTCTCCTCTTTTTCTTGTAACAGGATAAGGCAGATGCCTGGCCTGGAAAATGTCAGCCCAAGTGGCGAAAGTGGAAAGTTACAAGCAATTGAAACCAGAACTGGGAGAGACAAGTAAAATAGGTGCTAGTACTTACATTCTCTAGGACAGAGCAGACCAGCTCAGAGCAAGACACAGTCATCACTGCTGAGTCCCGGGGAAAACGTTTGGCTGTTCCCCTTGGTGAAGATCTGTTTTCTCTCACTGCTACAACATTGCTGGCATCTCTCAATATTCACAGCTCCTTGCACAGCCTGTAACTTCAGGACTGCTATTCCCTGGCTGGCCCCAGGGCTTCTTTACTGTCTCGATGGAGTGCTTTTTCTTTCCACTTCTTTATTGGGGTGAGCCTGGTCCCAGAGTGGCAAGAGATTCCCCCTGGTGCTACAGAAAGCTATCAGGCAGCTCTGGGTGATGGGCTGGTTTCTTTCTGCCAATCTCATCTCATTGGGAAGGGCCAGAGATGAGGCCTGAGGGAAGCTGTGATTCATTCTGTCCACAGCTTTTTTAATGAGACCATTCCCATTGTCTATGAGTGCTGGGTAGGAGAGCACATCTGCATTGGAGGCTGTTCTTGGGACCAGGATGAGAGGGGGTGTGTGTGCCTCTGCTCTCTTGGGCTGATGGTCTGGGTGTTACGATCTGGGGTACAGACCAGTGGTATATTCTGGTCTTGCCAGTGCTGAGCACTGAATAGCAGCAGTGCTTATGCATGAGATAAAATGCTGCCATCCACCTCATTGCTGCCAGGAGATGGGAAATGGGTGGTGGGACTGGGGCCTCCCCAGGGCAGCCATGGAGAGTGCAGAAGACAGGCCATTGCCCATCTGTATTTCTGGGCAAGGAGCTCCTATGGAGCAAGTCTTTAAGTAACAGCTATGACTGCTGCTGACTGGTGTCGAAAAGGCCGATGTTCACAAAGAGGGAGTGATGAAGCAAATCAGCAGAACAGCAGAAAGCAGCTGGCAGGCAGGTGAGCATCTCTGCACTTCGTGATAAATGCATTACAGTTGCCTTTCCACATAAGGCACTCCAGCACTGGGATGGCCAGATGTGTATAAATCCGTGAGAGATCAGGCACTGAAATGCCAGTGGTGGCTTTGAGGGTGATGGCCCCTCTCTGCATTAGCAATGTGCCGCACATACTTCCAGGCAAAGCACCAGGCTTTCACCTGCATGGTGCTAAGTCAGCAGCACATCCATGTGCAGCCCTGACTTGGGCAATGCTAGATCTGACAAGATGGAAGCGATACAAAGAGGGCCTCTGCTGTTTTCTGTCCAGTTGGATCTTGCATTCCCAACTCTCTTGTTTCCCCCTTGCTCTCAGTTCATGTGATACCCTGAGCTAGTAATAATACCTGTGTGGCAGTGTGCAGCATGAAACAGACACATACGTGCTTCCTTCTGATACATGCAGCAAAACCAGTAAAAGGTGAAAGGGGTTTTGAGTGAGAGAGCCTGCTCTCATGGGTCTCCTCCAGCCCTGGGAAGCACTTCCCTTTGGGAGAGGTGTTTATAGTATTGCAAGGTCTGGGGGCTTATTACCAAGTGGGCAAATGAAGCATTAGGAGTCCCAACTCAGCATGCATGTGGGCGTCCACGCAGGATAATGTGTGTGCTCACAGGCTGTCTTTTCTCTCTGTACACCTCCTTTGATACCCAGTCCTATTTTTCAAGCTCTGCACCTCTCTTTGTTGTCAAATCTTTCCCTTTGGTTGCTAATGGGTATTTTTCTTTCCCCTTCCAGCCTCTTATTTCCACCATGCCATCTGTACTCCCCAGCAACAAGAAGAAAACTTGTGTCTGTCCTTCCTGATCTTCCTGGTCCCCTCTTGGCACACAAACCCACCGCCCAACACTGCACGCAAAACCCTATGTCTCCCACTCCACTCCCACTGAACACCCCCTGCTTTCCTCTCCTAGACCCGTGCCACTTCCCAGGCATGCATACAGACTTCCCTCCTTAGAGGCAATCAAAAAGTGGGCCGGAAGTCATGGATGTGTTTCAAAACCGCTTGGTAAGTCCTGGATCCTTTGAAGTGTAGAAGGAGCTCCCAAAGAGAGTCAGGTCTTTCTATTCTCATTAGGATTATATGCTTTCTGGCCAAATTTAGCACACAGTTAGCAGGCTGTCCAGAATGCTAGTAGAGTCTGGAAGAGGCAGAGTAGGACTTTAAAAAAAAAAAAGCAGCCTAGACAGAATAGCCCAGAGGCTCTGCTTCTGACAGCTAACGTTACTGTATAGCTTGGCTCTGGCAGGCTTTGCCATCTTGCTTACCACAGGCTCCCCTCCTCGTCATGGGAGCCAAATTGGATGGAGCCACTACTATAGCTCCATTCCTTCTGGCCCAGGATCTTCACAGTTTGCTCAGGCAGTGGCTTTTAGTTGGGCACACACACATAAGTAGAGTCAGAGGATTTTTCTTCCTACTCTGATCCTTTTTCCTTCTGACACCTTATGCCATCCATCATCCAGATGTGGCCCTTCTTCTGTTTTTTGATGGTGGGATCCTTGACTCTGTATGTGCTATTCTAGGTTGCAAAGTGAATTAGTACATGGCTCTCCTTGTTCTTGGCTTCCACTGAACGCTGAGGAAAACTGCAGCCCCTTGATTTCTAGCCTGAAGGGCATAGTTGGATATTGTTATAAGGGCCAAAATAATAAAATGAGACAAGGAGAACTAGAGGAGAAGATCCCTGCTCCTTGGGGTAATCTTGGAAGAGGTCAATCCAGGTTTGGCTGTCAACCATAAGCTCTTTTAGTCAGGCTGAGACAGCACACACTGTTCTACGTGCTCATCTGCATCGATCAGCTCCATGATTTCATGTTAGGAGGTAGTTGGACACCTTGAGAAGAGCCCGGCCTTCCTCATCCAACCTGGCTTGCAGCATGGAAAATTCTCCAGCAACTGTTCCGCTGCCGGCATATGGGAGGTGATGCAGGTGTGTGTATTTTGGAGAGGGAAAAGCATGATGCCTCGGGGGCCGAGGAACGTGCCCATGGCACAGACACCCTCCTCCTCCATGAGCAGCACCAGGAGCGGGCACGTTGTGCACGCAACCGCCAAAGGTGCCGCTGGGCGCAGAGCGGGATCACACCCAAAGCTTCTTTGTTTTTGCAACACAAAGGTGGAGACAGAGCGTCAGGGAAGGGGAAGTCCTACTTGTTCTTCCCTCCCGGTGAGGCGTCCTGCATCCACGCCGCTGCGTGTCTGGGGCTGCCGGCAGCGGCAGCACTGCTGGCCAGATTTTCAGCACCACTTCTGCTGCCCCTCGGGGGATGGGATTCGTTATTGTCTTCAGTGAGAGTCGAACACCATTAAAAATACAGCTATTTCAGGTTAAGCTGGCCTTTATTTTGTCAGTCTCACAATGAAATTGATACATGTAGAGGTAGGGGTTGTTTTTTGGAAGCAACGTTTTTATACTAGGAAGGATACCCACTGAAGGATACGCCAGTACTGAAACGTTATTGCTGACTCATCCCAATCTGCCCACGTGGCAAGGACAGCAGTTATTTAGGGCTGGGGATGTGTGCTCAGTCCTGGGAGCCCACGAGGTTCCCCTGATGTCTTACCAGGTGCCAGCACTCAGAGACCAGTGCGCAAAGTGCTTGGGAGCGCTGCAATGCAATTGGAAGGATTTTTTGAGTGCATCCAACACATCTGAGTTTCCCCCCTACCTGAACTGAGCTGTAAGGGAAGACTGGGGCATGAAGGGGACAGGTGGTGCAAGCAGCTGTGGGGTTGTGAGTAGGGAGCAGCAGAGCCTGGGTGTCTGGGAGGATGCGGGGAGGGGGCATTCCGAGCAGCTTTGCTTTTGCTGCTGGAGGTGTTGGCAGTGGTTCTTCTCCCAGCCTGTGGAAACGGGCAAACCCCTCCTGGCAAGTGAACTCCGTGCTAAAGAGAGGCATGGATGAGCACTTGTGATCAGTCAAGATGTGTGCATGAGAACTGCCAGGCAAATGCGAACTTGCCCTCCTCTGCCAGGCAGTTACAGTATATATCATCATGTCCTTTGCAAACAGGGGTGCAGCAAAATTGTGGGCAGAGCGCTCAGATCTAAGGGTTGATGCCAAACTCAGCAGATAAGTATCTGAATGAGGAATCATCCAGATGAGGAACCCTGCAACAGGAGAGCAGAAGAGTATGAAGGAGACAGCATGCTCTATGGATGCCTGTCCTGAAGAGCTTGCTTCCCTGTCAAGTCTGGCAGCAAAACCTTGGTGTGTTTGACACAGGAACTTTCACCAGAATTTGACAACACTACTTGAATATGAGGAAAACATTTTCTGCGCTCTCTGTAAAGGTCATGGAGTGATACCTCCGGCTGTCAACCCCGTGCTGTCTCTGGCTGGGACCAGGCAGGAAACTGAGTAGCTGAGAGCAGCTGTGCTGGGGAAACAGAGGAGCCCAGTTTTGCTCCTGGGTCTCGGCACAGTGTAGAAGACAAGTCCTCCTTTCTCTGATGAGCAGAGCAGTGGGAATATGCTTAAAGCTCGTGTCAGCCCTGCCTTGATCTCCATGTGCACTCCACATCTCTTGTGACTTTGTCAACACAGCCGGCCAGACGCTGTCTCTGGTGACAGGGCTGCCTCCCGGGCAGCTGAGCAGAAGCTGAGTGGAGGTGAGAAATTCCCTAGGGAGAGATAAGCAGAACTCTTTTTCTTCTCCCTTTCTCTGCCTGTCCCCTCCTGCAGCTGCTGATGCACGACAGGGAGGACCTCTAGGGACAAGTGTGGGGATGCTGAGGCAGGCAGGCAGGCAGGCAGGAAGATAAAGAGCAGCTGAACCTGCTTCTCTCACTGTGGTGGAGGTTGCTTTTGACCTGAGGCAGTAGCTTGGGGCTAATGAGGGAATTTAGCACCTAACTAGTCAGAGAGCTTTGACCCTAAGCACCAAGGCATGAAGCTTGAGCAGCCTGCCTTAGGGATTCACCATGCGAACTCCCTTTGCCCCGGTCCTACAATGCCTTGTTTCTTTCTACTGCAAAGCTTCTCATATGGTCAAATCGGGAAATCAGGGCAGGGAATGAGATGGGGTGTCTGGAAACATCTTTCTACAGCAGATACGTGCTGGAGTGATGGTGAGGCTGCATTTGAAGCCATTCCTTGAGAGTCTTGTTCCTTTCCTGGAGCAACTGCTGCATATAGTCCACTGCTCCTGTAAGCGATCCAAGTCCTCTTTGTGACAGCAAGATGGAGGCACTAGTCGTAGGCTTGAGCTCCAGCACTTTCAACACTTGCAGTACTGTTTTCAGTGCTTGGACATGCTGGTCAAGAGGGCATGCGAGGACTTTCGTCAGTATGGCTTTTTAACAGTCTGAGGGAAGGAAGACGCTGGCTGCTGGGAGCAGGGGAGCAGAATTTCAAAGGGCAGCTCTCTGGCTGGGTCTAAATCTGCACTGCTCCACTTTGTCACCTGGCCTAGCCTTCCGCGAGCCAGCGTGACCCAGCAGCATCCCATGAGCACCAGCAATGAACTGAGTGTGAGGTGTCCCCAGCTGGGGCGGGCAGGGGCCGGGAGCCCAGCGGGGGGAGATCATTCCTCATTACCCCTGCGGATGTTACCTGCGTCACGAAGGACGTCAGCTCCAAAACTGCTGATAGGAGCAGGGATATTTCTGCGTGGAGGAGTGTGCAAGGGGGAGATCTGGAAGAATATACAGACTCAGCAGCCCTCCTACCCCCAGCTCTCCACCTGGAGTCCTGGGCCTGTCCACAGAGATCAGGGAGCTGGTTTTACAGC
This sequence comes from Tichodroma muraria, assembly GCA_013390105.1. Taxonomy (NCBI): domain Eukaryota; kingdom Metazoa; phylum Chordata; class Aves; order Passeriformes; family Sittidae; genus Tichodroma; species Tichodroma muraria. The sequence goes on along the minus strand of WAAG01053481.1, from coordinate 93,839 downwards.
ACTCATTAAGCGGAAATGGTAGAAACACAGTGGAAAAAGACAGGAAGGATTGGTGTGGAACTGTGGCCATCCAGAATGGTGGGAGAGTGGGTGAGCTGCTTGGAGACAAGTGCACCCAGAGGCAAAGCCCTTCTGTGTAGCTGGGACTGCTGGTTTGACCCTTGAGGACCTCACCTATCTCTGAAACTTATTTGCAGCTTCTGAAATGGTTGCTCCTTTCCTAGAGGAGTGCAAGAGGGGAACAGTATTTGTCACACTCAGTTTGAACAGTGCTAGTGACAATAGTGAAACCATACTTAAGCATGGTCTCAATCCCATTTTAACTGCCTCCAAGACCACAGTTTATGTGGACTAGCCAGGCAGTTGAAGACTTCTCTCCTACCAGCTTATTGATCTTCACTGGACCCTTCAGCAATCTCTCATAGGTGTTATTTTAAATATGCAAACAAAAGTGATCCCTATTGCATGCCACCTGAGGTCACTGAAATCACAGCAAAGATGTCTTTGTGTGCTGTGTCCACTCAGGGAAATTGGCCACACTGAGATTGCCCACAATGAAAAGTGCCATCTTTCTAACTCCATCAAAGGGAAATGAGCCTGATGTTCAAGGCTTTTGTTTAGGGGTAGCTGCCTCTATTTTGCAGGCAACCAGGAAGGTTTCTGAGTGCTTTCTAATGAGGTCAGTTCCTTCAGGGGTGAAAGGAGACTGGGTGCCCTCCAAGCCAAGATGCTAATGGGAGTAAGCATATGGCGTATGAGTGTAAATTATAACCCAGCTACGTGCTAGCATGCCAGGACCTTCCTGGCCCTGCTTTCTGGAGTCTCCCTGCTGCCCCAGGGGTGAGGAGCTCCATTCATCCTGCAGGCCACCCAGCTCTCCAACTGAGAAACTCCAAATTTTTAAGTGATGGATTTAAAGCTATCGAAAGGAAGCAGGATTAGCAGAGTGAGAGACCTTTCAACCACTTATCTGTGCCTGCCCTCGATGCTGTGAATCACTGGTGTTCCCCAGGCACTTCCCTCTGTCCCCACACAGGGAATCCTGTCCTGCTCTGCAGGGACTATCACCGTTCTTACCTCCTCTCACCAGTCCTGGCTTCTTCTTCCCAGCCACCAGCCATGGCAGGACAGGAGTGAGCCACAACACACACGGTTTTTGCCTCCACTCCACATCGGTGCCGGAGGATGCCCTGCCTCAGACTGGATTTCCCTCTTCCCCTTCCTGAGAGCCCTACAGCTGGAGACTGTCATTTCTGCCCTGGAGGTCATTGTGCTGGGGGAGTAGGGGGTGCAGGAGCCCAGCACACAGAGGGGACGTTTCCCTCCCAAAGCCTCCCTCCTCTGGTCCCTTGGCCCTGGCCCCAAGTTGCTCCAGACCCTGCTGGTTGCTGGCAGTCCTGCTGAGAACCTCTGTCTTGCCCGACCCTTCCCTGACTGAACTCTGCCCCTGCACCTCTTTTCCTGCACCCCATGTTGATCCCAATTCTTTGGCCTCTTGCAAAGCCCAGCAAGGTGTCAGCTCTGCCACATGGTGGCACGTTTTTTGGAGCCTGAGCCAAGAAGCAGGCCTGCAGCAGGAGAGACACTCAGCTGTGCCTCCTCTCCCATCACAGCATTGCTGGAGGGTGCAGATGCTCATTTGGAATGTGATGGCACTGCTTGGGTGCTGAGGGAAAGGGTTTTGCGGCCAGAATGGCCCCCAGTAAGACATGTCCTCTGGGACTCGGTATGACTTCCATGGCCAAGGCTGGGAAGGGGTACCTTGGTACTGGTGCACAGTGTCAACCTGTGGCTGTTTTGCTCCCCAGGTGCAGAGCTCCCAGCTTGTTTATTTTTCATTAAGCCTTTTCATTAAGGCTGTTTCTCATGTGACAAAGGGGAGAGGGGATGAGGATGCTAGGAGGGGGTAGTGACAGCCCACCCAGGATAAGGCACTGGGTCTGCTGAGGCGCAGGCTGAGCTGGACACTCAGGCTGCAGCCCCCAGGGCTGTCAGGAGCTGGGGCTGGGACCACTGGAGGAAGAAGAGACCCCTGTGCCAGGCCTGCTGCCCCAGAGGAGAGGGCTGGGCACTGCCAGCCAGCCCGGGTGCCTGCAGGGTCTGGACACAACCAGTAGAGCAGGATCTGCCCCAGTGGGGCCCTTATCTCCGCTCACATCCCTCCTGTAGTGCCCACCGTGCTGAGTGGCACTGATAAGGGTCTGGGGGAGAGCAGGGGCCAGGAGAGGCCTGATTTATGGCCCCTCAGCCCCCCCTGTGGCTCCAGTCACTGTGGCTCCTGCTAGCTCAGCCAGCCCCATGTCTGTGGGGACAGGGCTTTTCTGGGAGAGGGTATTTGCATTGCGGGGGGTGCCTGCACCCTCGACAAGGGTCACATTGCTTTTTAATTTCTTGCTGGAAGAGCATCTGGAAAGTGTAGTCAATTACTGGATGGAAGACTCCCTCACAAGACTGTGATATTTATGAGTTCCCCTAGCCTGTGGGGGTGCTGACCGCAATTAGAGGAGATGAGGGAGTGAAAGTTGCCTGTGGTGAACTCCAGGACAGTGGAGCTGGAGAGCAACTTCCTGGCCACTGCCATAGGGGCAGTAGCTCCTGGGTGATCTGGGAATGGGTGACAGACCTGAGGGCTGGAGAAGAAAAGGCAGTAGCAGAGAGTTTACTGTTGGGAGGAGATGAGGAAGATGGAGCAGGATGGGAACAGCACGTGGGGCTGACGGGACAGAGATGGACGGGGGGTGATGTGGAAAAATTGAGTATTTAGACCATGATGAAGATGTTGGAGTTCATGAGGAGGATTGTGAACATGTATCCTGACTCCATTGTTGTGTCTGAGACCCCAGTGTGTAATCTGATATTAGAGATGTTAGGCCTGAAGATTTGTGCCTACGTGTAACCCTCTCAGGCCCTGCAGAGGGGCTTCAAAACAGGTTTCAGTGTCATACACATCCTTTAAATGCTGTGTGCTGATGAGGCAGCATTAAAGGGTCATCAGCCTTGTCCATTCCTGATGATTTTTTGCCCGCATAACCCCATTAATTAAGGGAAGGAAAAGTCATCCTGTCCCTCCCATCAATACAGTAATGCTAGTAAGAGTCTTAAGATAATGTGCTGCTCTGCTGGCAGAAAATTCATCCAAAATAAGCCACCCTGGCACGTGCAGACTTTTTGCCAGTTGAAGCTGGGTCTCCATTGGGAGTGCTTTCCTTGCTGGTAATGAGAACGAGGTGCTCTGTGTGGTGGCAGGTGAAGAAGCTTGTGGTCAGCAACCTGTGAGTCAAGCGGTAGAAGATGACCAACTAGCGGCCCACTTCATTTGTCCCCTTGTCCCCACGGGTCCTGTCTCCTCAGTGATCTTTTTCCTGAAGTGGCTCACACCAAGCTTAGAGTTGGTTCTTGCTAGCCTTGCCCCATGCCTCGTGCACCGCATTAGCTGCCAGGGCGGTCGCACTGCTTGAAGACACGCACCCATCCATGGAGCCGGCAGGCTTGTCCTCACCGGCTCTCACCGCCAGCGTGAGAGTCGGTACATGCGTACAGTAATTGAAGAGATCAAGGCTGAGTGCGCCCAACAGACCGACAAAGCCAATTACCCCTCAGGAATTTCTGCTCCTCAGGCTCGGATGGTGATTACAAAACCTTTGCCATTAAAAATTAGCCAAGAGAGAAACTTGTTGCCAGAGTATGGCAGGAATTTCCCATGCCCATCTGATACACAGAGTGACCATAAAATGTGCAGCAGCCAAAGCACAGATGTCACCTTTTCACAAGGCCCGACATTCCCCTCTACTTTAGGGGGTGGATAGCACGACACACAACTGCATGGATATCCACAAGAATAGTGCATGTGTCCACATTTGCTGGCACACAGAGCAAATAAACTGTAAAGCTGCAGTAATAGGAGGTTGTGAAACCAACAGTGATTGCACTGACAACTTCCATTTCTGGCTGTGTGCTCTGGGCCCAGCTGCAGGGTCTCACGGTAGAGGTGGAGGAGGGATGAGTGACTGCAATACAGGCTGGGGGAAGGGGTCCTGCTGCTGAGATCCTGTGTCCTGGACACTGGCAGGAAAACCATGTCCTGCCCTCGCTTTGTGCAGTTGGCAATGAGATCACTGGGTGTATGGGGTGAAGGGAAAGAGTAGGAAGTCTACAACTGGACCAGTACTACAAGCCTGACTGCCCTATGCCTCTTTTGGATTCATCCTGCCTCCCTGGCCTCTCTGCTTAGCGTGGGTGTTCACTGCAGAGTTAATGAGATTATAACTCCAGTGTTGCTGGTAACTTGTGTCTTATCCACACCCACATCCCTATAAATCGAAGATGCTTTTGGAGCTGGCTGGACAGCCAAGGAGATAGGCTAGAGTGCAACCCCAAGGCTGCTGATATAACTGTTCTGCAATGCGGGTGCAGCTACCCCCTCTCCCGTACTGCCAAGTCCTCCAGGGGCTCTCTTCCCTCCTCTGGGTCAGACAGACATCTCTCCTCCCAGTCCTCTGGGAAAGGGTTTGCAGAGCCATGCCATTTCCTGCACAGCATATGGGGCTGTGGGATAAGCCCCCAAAAGCATGGAGAGGAGCCAGTAAGGCACAGCTGCTCTTCTGTGAAGTCAGCTAATGGAGAGCGAGGCTGGACAGTAAACTACGTGAGTTAACTCCATCATGTGGATGAACTCTTGCTGGCATAAGCTCTGTGCACTCTGTGCATCCCAAAGGTTGCATCTTGCAGTAGAAGAACTGGGAAAAAATCTCATAATATGCTGCCAGTCCTACTATTTTTCATTTCTTCTCCCTTCTAGGGTTTGGTAATGGAGCTAGGAAATTTTCTATAACAGTCTATTTTTTGTTTGTGGGAATTCTCTCCTATAGAAAGAAATTAACACCAGGCTGGAGTCCGTTGACATCTCACTTAGGCCCAAAGTACTCCACACGTATTCAAAGGGAGCTAAAATATCAGATTAGGCTGGTGTTAGCCATTTGCACAACATAAAGATCACTCTAGTATATTCCCCCTCTTTTTATTCTCTTTACACTACTTCAGTTTTTGTAGGATATTGTCCCTAAAAACCTCTTAGCAATGTCTCTGTGAAAGCTTCCTGGGAATTCACTACTCCTTGCAACTGCAGCCACAGTCACTCTTACCACTCCGGCATGCTGCTGTTGCTGTTTCCTGATCTGTGAAGAAGGAAGGAGGAGGGATGTGATCAGGTCACTTGGCCTTTGATTCTCCTGTCTGGGGGAATTAGTGAGAATGATGAAGCTTTTTGGAAGTTTCACACCTCTTCTGTTCCAGATCTTTTAAGCCTCACTAAAAGTCACTTCCCAAAACTGAATTTGCTGGTGAAACTCTGGCCCTGATCCTGTAAAGAGTAGTTTATGAGCTTACAACTGAGTTAACCACATCTGGACGGGGAGGAGGGGATGGCACCTGTAAGAAACACATAGTAGAATCAGGGCTTGTGTTTGTAACCCTACAGCACCTTGACAGCAGTATCTACAATTAGAAATCCCTTCTTGTGTTGTTTCCACTTACAGCCACTGAAGATGAATGATGAATGATACAGCACCTTTACAAGATGGGAACTTCATACTCCAGCTCAAGAAGAAATAATCCAGTTACTTGGTTTCCTAGGCTCCGCTGCTTGTTTTTCACGTGCTCCATGTCTGTGCTTTGCAGCCCTTCTGTCTACTAATTCCCATTAGGAGTTTGCAAGGATTTGTTACGCTTTTTGTTTCTGCCTGCCAGTGAAGAGCCCACACACACCACTTCCTTTGTGTTCCAGTCAGTCCTCACTAAATTCACTGCCTAAACTAGCTAAAGTTCTCCTGCACCTCATAGTGTAACTTTTAACGCCTGTATTTGCAGTCTTGCCAGCATGCTGCTGTTACAAATATGCCACAGAGCAATCTGGAAGCAGGAGGTGCTTGTTGGATTTAAAAGAACAATTCTTTCATCCTACTTCTGTAGGATGAAAGAAACCATCTTTAGTTCCTGATATCTGAGCAGAGATATTTGAGAGACCTTTTCCTGGAACTGCCTTATTTAACGGAATCTCTGCTTGATTGTGGCTTGTTTTAGAGAAAGTCTGTGCAGCTCTGGCACACAAGAGCAGCATCAGATCTTGGTCTGTTCCCGTCCCTCTTCCCACCCCTGTTGCACCCTGGGCATTGGAGGCTGTGGTCCAGTGTCCTACTGCGCTGGAAAGGGTCTATCCTTTGAGCACCACCTCATGAAGCCATACGCTGCTGACCAATACTCCCTTTACCTGATGCAGAGAAAGCATGTAGGGTTGAGGTCCTCCTCATTAAGACTCATGAACTCAGTCCAGTGTGTGCTATATGAGCCCACCTGCTCCAAGCCTCACCGGTGCTGCACAGGATCGCACAATTCAGTCTTCAGGAGATGCTGTGTTGGTGTGCCTGCAGTCTACACTGGAAGATGCACAGATAGTTCCTTGTAATAGCCTTTGTTTCAAGGCTCTGGGGAGATCTTAAGAGCCTGTCCCTTTCTTTTGTCAGCTGTAGTTTCCTTTGCACGTCACTGGAACACACACAGTGAGTGGGAGAGGTAATGACAGTGGAAGGAGAAAGTACTCACAATGTAAACAGTAAACACACTTTCACCTTGCACAGATATCAGAAAAGAGCCCAACAAATGACCCGGTAAGGAAAAGGATCTCGTCCCAGCCTGGTGTGTCTGCTAGGGGAAGGTTGCAGACACCGCCTGCACAGACACTGTTTTCTGTAGGGCAGTCTGGTGCTGTGAGGAGCATTGTCTCTGTGGCTGCACTTGTTTACTGCAGTGTGATGTGGTTTTTGGAATTGCGGATAGAAATGTTCAAAAGGTTTTATATTTGGCACACATCTCACAGAGCTGTGGCTTGTAAAACTCAGACTAGCCTATTTTTTCTTCCAAATATTCAAGAAAAATATTTGGAAATGAGATTTTGCAGAAAAATTTGATTTCTGACTTTTCTGATTAATTTAGAGAGAAAACAGAGGTCCTGGAATTTCCCACAAAGAAGAATTTCTGTTTTTCCGCCAGCTTGACTCAGCAAGAATATTTCCCACAGGAATTTGACCATGAGCATTCATACTAGCTAGACAGTTTGTTTGAATCTCTGAAGACGGTGAAAGCAAGAAAAAGAGTATGCCATAAATCTTCATGTAGTTTTTGCCTTCATGCCTTCATGTGAGCAGAGACGATCATCTCACCTCTCTCATCTTTCTCCCCTATAGGTTTCCTGGGAACACCCTATGTAAATGGGTACCAAAGCAAAGGTCTGTGGAAAGGGCCAAAGTTGACAGAGATGTGCTCTGTGAATTGCTCCTTGTAGACAGCTTCCCCCTTTGTTTCTCTTTATGAATGAGCTCAGTTTTTACGACACAGCCTCTTGGTTGCAATTATAAGGAAATTTCATTCCTTTTTATTAGCACTGGATAACTGACCTTCAGAAATGTTTTTTCAGGTGTCATTTTTGCTTGTGGATTCACCAGTGGGGAAGGATGGGATGGAAATAGTGGAGGCTTGAGGCAGAGTGGGGGCAGGAGGAAGTGTTCCAGAAATGGCAGAATCACTGGCTTGAGAAGCCTCATCCCAAGCCCTGTATTGAGACCTAGAAGAGCAACTGGAAATGGCTTGTCTGTCCTTACCCAGATAGGGTGTAAGGACTGGAGTGATGGAGATTTTACCATAGTTCTGTCTTTGTGTGGCTTCTTTCAAAGCTGCATTAGAAAAAAAACCGAAAAACACCTAATAAATATCTTACCTTCTCTTTACCAAAAAAAAAAAGAAAAAAAGCCCCAAATCTTGGAGATCTTCCTGGTACTGCTAGCAGAGATTTGCTGAATGCAAGTATGCACTGCTTAAGCCTGTGGCCTGGAGGCAACCATGAGGTTAGATGAAATTCTGGCTGGCCCGCTATGGCCTTAATGGGCTGTGAACCTCAGCTAAAACAATGTTACCCTGAATCAAGTTCAAAGTCTATGAATGGAGAATTCAAGCCTGAGCCTAGTTTGGGGGAAAGGAACAAATTCCTGGTATTTGATGACAATGCAAGAAGTTACTAGGAAGTTTTCCTGTGTATGCATAGCAAAAGCCAAATAACTGACTATGTTCATGTCCAAAACATTTATTTTTTTTTATGGAGTGATAACAGAACCTGAAGTGTGATAAATAGCTTCTAAATCTGGCTTAATCTCAGTGCTAGTGCAGGAGGACTGGTAATTTTAAAAGCTTATTGGAAACCTGAGCTTTGATTGGTGCTATCAGGGTAGCTGCTGCCTTTCCCATGGTTTCATAAGAGATGTGTCCCCTAAATTTGTGTTTGGGCCTAAGCCTGCACTTATAACCACTGGTCCACTTGGCTTTCCTCACCACAGTGTGGTTTCAGTGACTGTGTGACCATGTGTGTGCTGACTTGCAGGTGCTCTGCACTTTAGCATGTCCAAAGAAGGACAATGAAGCTGGTGAAGGGTCTAGAAAACGTCCTGTGAGGAATGGTTGAGAGAAGTGGGGTTGTTTTGTCTGGAGAAAAGGAGACACAAGAGGACCTCGTTGTTTGCTACAATTACCTGAAAGAAGGCTGCAGTGAGGTGGGGGTTGATCTCCTCTACCATGTCTCCAGAGAAGGGATGAAAGGAAATGGCCTTAGGTTGTGCCAGGAGAGGTTCAGATTAGATATTAGGGAAAAAATTCACTGAAAGAGCAGTTAAGCATTGAAATATGTTGCCTAGGGAGGTGGTGTAGTCAGCATCCCTGGAAGTGTTCAAGAGGTGTCTGGATGTTGTGTTTGAGGATATGGTTTAGGGGTGATAATGGCAGTGATGAGTTGATGGTTGGACCAGATGATCTCGAGGGTATCCTCCAGCCCTAATGATTCTGTGATTTGGTGATTCTGTGATATGGATGGGGATGGCTGTATGAAGCATGACTTGGGGAGCTTGCTGGGGTTTAGACCACTTCCTAGCAGGTTCTCCCTTGAGCTGTGCAGGTGCAAAAATACTTCATCCCGGTGGCTACAAAGAGGTACTTTAGGCGATGGATGTGAGAAACAGTAAATCCCCAATGGTTGCTCACACAATGAAGTCTGTCAGATAGCAAGGAGCTGATCATGGAAGTCTTACACCTTTTGTAGGCTGATAGCACAGTCAATGATCGCCAGAAGCTTCATAGATTTTTGGTAAAATTTGTTGGTTTGTAATGATGGAAGAACAAAATACCTGAAGATAGCATATTGTGATGTGGCTTCTTACAAGCATTGAAATTTTACTTCATATTGCATTTTCAAATTTCAGGGCCAAAGGATGAGTTATTTCTTTTCTTGCCTGCAAGATGACAAAAGAGGCACTGAGACTTTTTAAAAAATTACTTCTGCATAGTAATGTCTCATTTTTCTTTCAAAGTCTCAGCAATACCAAGGTAACAGCAGTAGTTCTGCTGAATGGCACAGGGAACATCAAGATCACTTTGCTGAACTGTTTAGAGCTGTTCAGCGACAGATCCATTTCTACCTTGAAGCTGAACCCTTTGTTAGCATTCTAAGATGGGAGTGAGGTTTTGCAAAGGACTTATTGGTTCTTCAGAAAGTTGTTTAGGTTTTTTTCCTGCTGCTCTGAAAGCATATTTTTGTTTTAACCCATGCTTTGTGAAATTCTGCATGCTTTTGCTGCCCAAGTAGAAAGTTATAACTGTGAGTGGTTAGATTTGATTCAAATCTTCTCTATGCTCAGGTGTAATTAACATGTCAACCTCAAAAAGCTGGCAAACGGCCAGCATGCTCCGCAGCACTAACATCTGTCACCCTGGTTTGTCAGGAATCAGAGCTGTTTCTGCCTCCAGAAGCAAAAGGGCTTTACCGATGTCAGGACTCTGCATGGTCCAGGAGGCAGAAACAAGTCACCAACACTGGTCATTACACTCAAACACATAATTTGGTGGGGTCTGCTTGACTTACTTCCTACTCAGTCTCTGCTGTTCTTCTGCTGTCATAGTGGGACAAAGCAGAAAGGACAGAAATGTTTCTCTAGTGTCTGAACTCACAGAACATTCAAAACTTGGGTGAGTGCCTAGATGGGATGGGCTCAGGATGATCCCATTCTGCATTACAATTCCAGGCAGGGCAGGGTATGTGCTCACACTGCATGCTGGAATATGTGCAGCCACTGCTTGGAGGGCTGCAATAAGGTGATACAGATTGCCTGGTCTACTCATGTCTTTTCTTCTTTTGTCTCCATCACCACAATATCTGAGCAACGTGTCTGGTAAAGCAGGGGAGTCAGTAACAAAGGGACCCCTGGTTATCAGAGTGGTGCTGACAGGTGAAGACATTAGCATCCTTTTATCCTCACCTGAGGCCCAGACATGCTTGTCTTGAAGCTCCAGAGGGAAATACATCCTTTGCCAGGCTTTGCATTTTCTCTACGCTGACCAGTCCCTGCTTGGGTTCCTTCAGAGAGCAACGGTGAATGAGAGGGATGTGCAGGCCCTGGTGCTTCCAAGGCTCCTCCAAGGTACATAGGGCTGCTTCCTAATTTCACAGAAGACACCTCTGGGGCCTCAGGCAAGTGTCCTGCTCCTCAGGAAGCTGAATACTGCTCTCTAGTACCCTCTAGGGTTCAGAAGACACAGAATCTTGCAACTCATGGATGTGAGATGGAATCCATAGGAGCAGAACCGCGGGTTGGGCAAGAGTGCAAAGGAGACACACTGGTCACCTCACAAGCGCTCCAATCCAAAGGGCTCTGAAGAACTGTTTTCTGAAGGGGTGTGACTTGCCATTGTCTCGCAGGCCAGCCCGAGGCCCTCACATCACCTCTGTCCCACCTGCAGGGCTGACCCAAGCAGTAGGTGGGAGTGACTCACCACCTCACAGCTAAGTCACTGAATCAGAGCATTTAGAGGCAGAGGCGTGGTAAGGATACTTGGGTTAAATCCCGACACTAAAACAATGAGCCTGAGGGGTCTTTATTGTCCATGCAGTGTAGACAATAATATTTTTGTTACCAGAGCAATTGCTAGGGGGATGTGGAGACAGCAAGCCCTCTACATACCACAAGGCACAAGAAAATATTGCTCAAAAGTTGTGTCATGTTTTGGATTGCTACTCTTGATTTATTGCTTATCCCTGCCTCTGGGGATGCAGTGCTGAGGCAATCCAGGAGTAGGGATGCTGCACTCTGGAGCACAGTCAGGGCTGGACCGTCAGCATTATTTGTAAACACAGCTTAGGTCTCTCACCAGGAATAAAAGCCATTTATCCTACAAAGCTTGTTCAACTGCCCCTAGCAATGACACTTTGCTTTTCTCCGTTTCTAAGAAGAGGATATAATAATTTTCCTATTTTAATGATAAGGTAGCTATCTTTTTAGTCCCTTTTTCACTTTTCTTGCATTTGGACTTGTAGCCATGAGACCAACTCTTTACATTAATTTCTTCCTAGAAAAAGCAGGCTGCAGATGTTTCCAGGAAAATTCAGCCCCAGCTCAAGGCAATACAAAACATCTCTCTGAGCTGTCTCTTTTCCTTTACACAGTCTCCAGGAAGAATATCTGCCTCTGGTCTTGGGGGAGGATCTTCTGGGAAAGTGCCTTGAGCAGGGGGAAGAATGAGGGAGTGCTGAGGGGGAAAGTGGCAGGAGGTTTTGCTGAAGGCCAGTAGGGAGAGAGAGCACTGGAGTGGGTTGACCTCAGCCCTTGCCAGAAGGACATCCTACACGCTACCAGCAGGAACTACTTGGATGCAGCCTTTAAGGGAGTTATAAAAAATGTCCTTGAAGAAATGGGGCTGCTGGGGCATCCTTTCAGCAAGGTAAGAGAGGGAAACAGCGGGACTTAATAAGCCTCCTGTCCTGGGGAAAGAAAGACAGAGGAGGGTTATAGCTTATCCTAGAGGTATCCTCATGGTTCAGAGCAGCTAAGGGAGATATCCAGCTAGATTTCAGTTGTGTGAGGGTCAGCTTGGAGAGAAGGAGGAAGTTGCAGTGGGACACAGCAACCTGAAAACTCAAGTTGGGGTGCAACAGATGGTAGAGCCTGCCCTGACATGAGCAAGAGTAGACTGCTGGCTTCCCTGCCATGTCCCTCAGTGAACAAAGTGCCAAGGTGTGAAAGACCCTGCCTTGCCACAGGAGGCAGAGCTGTGCCTGAGCTTCGAAACGGGAGAAATTATCTGTGTAACAGGAGGGAAGCAACATCGAGAAAGAAAGAGCTTGAAACCATGGAAACGGGTCTCGCCGCTCCTTCACTTCACTCCCATCTGTATTTCCCAGAATAGACATTGAACTCTTGTTTCTTTTGATGAGACAGACTTGGGTCAGTAAAGTTGAGAGTGAAATGGCTATTGCCAGGCTAGGTGAAGCAAAAAAACGAAATGCTCTCTTCCACACTTCTCCTCCTGAAGTGGCCTCTTCATCTAGAGGCAAATTAACAGTTCCTCTGTCAGGTCACAAAGTCAGAGGCCAGGATTAGTATGAAGGGCTTCTAGGCAAACAGCCCAACTTTTCTCATCTCCTCCTTATCTTGTTTGGTGCCAGTGATTCATTTTCTCAACTGCAGATCTATTGGCCTTTTGAGAAAAATACTGACATTTTAGCTTGGCTCCAGAATTTCCCTCAAGATTTTGTTTTAAGTGCATACAGACCACACTGCCCATATTGCAGATCCAGTAAGATTTCAGCAGCCACTCCACCCACTGCTGTTCGCACGCATGAGGAAAGATCTGTGCCCTAAACTTTTAAGTCTGGTACGGCTGGGGAATGTAAGGATGAATGGTGTGAGATGGCTGAAGAGTCTTCCAGGGTAAATTGAGATATGGAGAGTAACTGATGAGGGAAAGGGCAGCTGAAACCAAGGACGAGGGACAGAGTGAAATGGAGGAGGAGAGGGAAAGTCTGATTATGCATATGTGGAAACAGATGATGTAGCTGGAGATTACTGAGGCCTTCTTTGATTCAGCCTTCAGAACCTGTGTGTTCATTCATAACTACTGAAAAGGATCAGTTATGCTCAGGTAATTTTTGAAGAAAAGGGTGGCACTGATGTCTTGCTTGAAACTGTACAAGGGGAACATGGAACTCCTGGGAAGGACAACCTGGAGAGATTATGATGACTATGCAGTGACAATACATCCTCCTTTATCTCTGCTTGGCTTACACTAGCCAACCACCAAGCGCAAAAATTGTTCCACCACAGCCTCTCTCCCTCACTTAAAATAAATAAACCATCCATTCAGGACAGCCTCTTTGTACTGATGCACCGAGATAGGCGTGCTACTAACAAGACAGACATATAGTCCATAAGTAAAGCTTTGTACTCATTCATCTCCATCTCCAAATATCAGATGTAGAGAATAAAAATTTATTTTGGGATGGTGAAAGGATAAAATCAAAGACAAATGAAACAACTTGAAGATGAAACTGGGGATGTAGTGAGAGATCTCTCCACAAGCAAAAAAAGGACTATTCCTTCTGGAGATCATTGGATAGACATATAGGGATATATGCTCTGGGATCTACCAGGTTGCAGACAAACACCTAGAGGGGATGATTTCTAGCTAAAAGACACTCCAAACTGAGGCAAGCAGATTTCACTGTGAGCAAGGGAGGAGAAGGGTCTCTTGCTTACCTCAATAACTCTGGCACTCAAGAGAGGTAATGAGAACAAGGAGAGCTCCTGCATATGAAGACAAGCCATACTTCTTAAAACAGCGCCGAACACACTCTGTTCTTGGCAGTGCTTGAGCTTCAGCTGTGTTGAGATCAGGCTCAGCTGCACCCTTTGCAGCAATTGCTAGCACAGATATGCAGCATACGCAGCGCTGGGACTCTGTGAGGAGCACGGCCGCTTAGATGGATGCTCAGATTGCAGAACGCCACACTGAGCCCTCCCGTCGCCTCCAGGAAGTTTAGTGTACAAAGCATTTTCAAAAGCTTTCATCATGATAGACACTGCAGGAGGCTGAGGAAGAAGCCTGTGGTCACACTAACCTGTGCAAGCTGGGGATCTGTGGAAAATATTATTTCTGGTATATGGAAAAGAAGCCTTCCTTTTTGCAGTGGTATTTCTGGCATGGTTACAACCCCAGAAGCAGTGGAGAGGTCCTGGCTGGAATGTTGTGGGCATCTTGATACTGGAGAGGGCAATAAAACTGGCTAAAAACTTCTGTTTTATGTAAGAGCAAGAGCATGCTACAGGTGCCCTGCCAAGTGAAAATACAATTGGGTTTATGGCCTTGTTTGTTTGTTGACATTGTGTAATCAGGACAAGAAAGTAAAATGAGAAGAGGGAAAGGTTTGCTGTTTCTCAGAAAGAAACAACAAAGTTTTTGCATAGGCATTTTTCTTCATTTTGATATATGTTTCAGAACCTACAGATGTCTCCTGTCTAGATTTACAGAGTGGTTGCTAACAAAGACACTATTCTTTTCCTAGTTTTATTAGGTGTCAATATTAAGAAAAAGAAATTAGTCCTTCTACTTAAAAGTCAATATACTTTTCCCTTTCTTATGAGGTAGGATGTGCCAATAGTTCTCACACTATGTCTTGATGTTCAGGTTATAGAAGCCTAAGTATGAGAAGAAATCACTCCTTTTAAAATGCTATGAAAACATTGTTAAATATCTACCTCTCAAAGTCTATAAATTCAGACAGGTTTTCTTTGGAGGCAAAGTTTAAAACATTCATAAAATACAATGCCGTAATTCAGAAATTTAGCAGAAGAATCACATTTAGACGCAAGTAGAGATTTTGAGAAATTGTTTTTCCTTGGTTTTGATTCCCATTATCCTTTTCTTTTTTATACATATCCTTTCTGCTCTGGTTTTTAATTCCTAGTGGAGGTCAGACATTTGAGGCATCCAATTCTGACTGATTGCCGTGGAAATAGCGATGAGGCAAAAGTGACAGCAGTGACATCATGGTAGAAACAGATGGCGAGAGCTGATGAACTTCTAAGAAACAAAGACACTTCTGCCAATAAGTGTTCCTAGAGAACAGGAAAAACAAAACTGAGAAAAACAATACTAGTTCACAACACAAAGAGAGAGTGCAGGGAAATTACTCCTTAGCAGTAGACTGTCTGAAAGGCAGAAGAGCTAGAACTGTGGATAGCTTTTTGAACTCCACTAGGCCTTTGACACAAATTAAATTAAAGCAGTGTTGAATACTTGCAGAGAAGATCATTCAGGGTGCAAAATCTCCCTGATACTTCCACATTATTAGGGAGGTTGTTTGGAGCATGAAACTCACAAAACCCTTCCTCTTTGCTCAGGCACTTTTGGAAAATTTGCTTTTGGGCAACAAGACTCCCCACAACAAACGAGGCTTTGCAGTTATGAAGTGATATTGGTGCCTTTAATAGTCTTATTGAGATGCTGACATTGTGTGAATGTAGCTAAATTTAGACAGGAATATGGATAAAGTGACAGTCAGCCCTGCTAATAAAGAAAGGAAAAAACAGGAATATGCACCAGTGCTTGTCTGTTTTCTCGTATGAAAAACATGAAGAAATAATTGATTTGGAGAGGAGGGTGTCAAGGCTTTTCAGCTTCATTCTACCACCTATCATAATATTGGCATTACAACTACTCTGGTGTCTAATTATGAGAGTATTTTGTGATTATAAGGTTGATTAAAAGCCTGCTATTTGGTGTTTCTGGTCTGCATCATCAGTGCAGGTAGTAATTGCAATGTCTACTCTTGGGGGAGTCTGAGTGTGGCCTCCTCTCGTGAGATGGATAAAATGAGGTCTCACTGGTGATAAGGTGCATGCTGTGCTAATGAAGGCAACCGAGTTGATGCACCTTTTTGATAAAAATTTAGAGATAATGAAGTATTTTGCCTCACATTACTTTGGGGACATATGAGCTGGCATTATGGAAGACTGCATCTGCTCAGTGATGCCAGACAAGCAGCTTTTCCCTTGAATGAAGTTTGCTGTAAAGTCATTTTTCCTCTTGCTGAGACAAGGCAATTTGGTTCCATTGATGGCAGCAGAAACACTCGAACTGAAGTTGCTGGGTTTGAGGCCGAGGCTTAAGCCTGGCTGTCTTCAGGCATGTCAGCAGATACCTCGACAAAGGACTAAAGGGTTGTGATTCCTTCATAGAAAATACTCTTCCCTCTTTGCTGTTGCCATTTGATCACATCATGGAAAACACACAGATATTACTTCATGCACTACAAAGACCCAAAGCCCAGTGACTACTGAAGTGCCTTTCTATTAGGCACTTTGAGGATCATGCACTTTCATCTCCCTTAACTTTTGATGTTTATGTTTGAGCTTCTGCTCCAGGCAATCTTTATAGCCAATGGAGGAGATAGGCACTTCCAGGACTTGGTTCATCTGAGCGTTTTTCAACATCTACCTTAAAATGAGATTACCCACATCCCAGAATGCCTGTTTCTCTCTGCTGACTGTTAAAGTATGTCTAGACGTCTAGCTCTGATGTAAATGCCAACATCTGGACAGGTTTATCCCACAAGCAAAATGTCCCTGGTAAAATCCAGAGCAATTACTATGTTTTCTTGAAAAGACAAACACCCGAATGAGGGGTGAGTGCAGAGAAGAGTGAATCTGAAGAGAAATCCAGGAAGAAATTGATAAAGTGATCAAATTTCCACACCACTTCAAGGCCAGTAAGGATCAGAATGGATGCAGAGGCCTGGCTCATCCCCTTATCTATGGATTTGGTGGGAAGAATTTGTAGATTTCAGAGGGAGGAGCCAGAAGGATCTGAATATTTTGATATGGTTTGTAGGAACGAGCTAATAACTGGCGCTGTATGTAATGAAGTTACATGGCCCTATTAGCCTAAACTCTGTGATAGTGCTCTGGCTTTAAAACATGACCTATTATATGCAAAAGGTCTAAACATTTTGGGGGAAAAAAACAAAGAGAGAAAAAAAAAAGAAAAAAGTCTAAAAAGGAAATAAATTAAAAGAAACTATAATGCTTCAATGGTTGAGAGGAACATAGAGCCTCTATAGCTTAGATAATTCAGTGACAACTGTACTGTTTTTCCACAATAGGAGCAAAAAAGTAGTCCTAGGTGGAGTTTCACCAAAGAAGACAGCTTTTTTTATCAGATTCCCCAGAACAAAGGACCCTACAGATAGCTGTTTTCTCACATACTTGAGAATACTTGACAATTTTAAAATTTCTTTCTTTTCTACCCCCACTCTTCCATCAAACCAATAGATACTGAATTATATCTCTTTAAATTTGGTCCCTTAGATACTGCAGCTTTAGAGTTGCTGAACTTGACCAAGACAGCGCAACACATTATTTGGTGTTCGCTCCTAAGCATAGGTGCATTTTTCTTTTTCTTTTCTTAAAATTTCCTTCTTGGAAATTTAAGATGCATCTGTTCCTGTTGCTGCTTGTAAAGGCAATTACTATTTTGTAATCAACTATTTTGTTGAGCAACGCCCTCTGTGTGACCACAGTATATATTTATTACTGAGTTTTCTGCTGTAATAGAGTCAGTTAAAATTCATTTAGTGCAAGGAGTAAAATACCAGTGTGACTGGTGGAAAATAAACCAGCAACAAATGTCCTACATAGGTGTATTCATATATGACTTGTTATAAAATACAGCATAAAATATGAGAGGAAGAATGTTGCTATAATTAAAAACAAAGGACTGGAAGCAAGAATATCTGGTTTCTGCTTTTGGCTGTGTCACAGACGCCCTGTGTGGCTATGGAAGGATCATTTCTTTCTCCTGTGGGTTTCCCCATCTGGAAAATGGTCTAATGATACCTTCCAAAAAGGTGCTTGAGAAGCATGACTCATTAATATTTGTAAATATCCAGGGATCAAAGGGCCTGTAGATATACAATGTAACATATTATTATGCCGCTGTTCTTAGCCAATTTCCCTTCTCTGTAAGGATGAGCTCTTTGAATTTATTGCTTTTGACCCAGGAAAATGGCCCCACGGGACTGTGTTTTTATTGACTCCAGATGAAGTTTTCTCATGTTTACAAATAAAGCGATAACTTACTGACCTCCAATGCCCACCACGCAAGCCCTCCCTTGGATCTGGTTCCCAATTCTCCCTGGTGCAAGCAAAATGCCACATTTTTGGTGAGCAAGACCAGCTTTGTCTCTCATAGCTGGATGGTTCCTGTGGGAATAGCAGAGAAGGAAATGCCCTGGGTGGGAGTTTTGAGAGTAAGAAGCACAAAGCAGGCACAGGCAGCTCAGCTCTGACATAAGGAGTGGTCACAGCTACAGATATTTTGCAGACCATGACACAATGCTGCTCTAGTAACGATTGGTCCTGTTTTCCCTGCTCTGGGAGGCAGAGAGTTTACAGGTCTTCTTAGGAAGAAAATCACTTCTGCAGCTGCTCTGCTGAACTGGAAGAGCCAGAAAGCAGCTCTTGCAAATTACTTTCTCTTGAAGAGAATATATTACCAAACCAAAAGGGTCTTGGAAATGCTTAAAAATAACACCAGAGTTATAAAGTTCCAGCTATTGGAGTTTGAGAGAGAGTCTGAGAGTGCTGGAGTCCACTGGTAGATAACATTTCCAGAGAGTGATTCTGCATATTTTCAGTCAAAGTGTTTCATCAGCCCTTAAAAAACAGAATTTATTTCAAAATTCATTTATTGTTATTTTGTTCTTCAGGGACATCTGAAAAAGTTTTCACTCTGGTAAGATGAATGGGTAGCTTTTACTTACTTAATACTTATGTCTTTTGGAGGTGGATAGAAACTGTGTTTTGCTTAAAATGTGTGAGCATTTCAGAGATAGCTGCATTTCTCCAAATGCACTGTATGACCCACTAGAGAAGAAAAAAGTCCAATGGCCTAAAGCCAACATTGGCTAAATTAGGGACAGAGGTTTTACCCAAAGGAAAACTGCTTTAGTTTTAGGAATTTTTTTTTAAAAAAATATTATTCAAAATTTTAGCTTCATGGGAACAAGAAGTTGCAGGAGAGGCCAGGGCTGGCCACTTTGAGCAGGAAATTATTAACGATTCTTATCTTCTGGAATTTGAGTAGATTTGGTTGGTGATCTTTATAGAACAATATTTATCTTTCCCTGGTGGACTTTCTCTTTGTCTCCACCAGCTATCACAATTATAACCTGGCGTTCTGCGTGAGTGGTCTTGCAACTGTGAGCCAAGGGACCCAGGAGCAAGGACAATAGAATTACGGTTATGGTTGGCAAATTGTGAAGACTTTTTGTTTAAAGGTTGGATGGTAATTACAGGAGATTGGGGTTTGTGATTACTAATGGACCTTCAGTCCTCTCTCCCATGTGAGTCTTTGCCTGTACAGAGCTGCAAGTAATTGCATGGAGCGAGACCTTTTTTTTACATATGCTGTAATGTGAGTTAAGATTTCAGCATGTTTTTTTCACTTCCTCTGTTCTGTATATATGAAGGAGAGGAGAAATACTAATATTCTTTGGGGATCATCTGATGTACAAAACTTTCTCATTCAAATCCATGTCTTCCTCAACTTCTCAACTGCCTTGGGCAAAATTTCTCAATTTCTTTTCTTCCTACACCACCTTATTGGTCCTTTCTCACTCATAAATACCCCTGGAATCTATATGTTTGTACGACTATTTTTTCTTACACTGTCTTGAGCTATTCCTGCTGCATATGCAAAAGTAAACAATATCACAAACTGACAATGTTTTTTACTCTTTGTATATAAATGTGCCTAGTCCCAGTTGTTGGGAAAAGTTGCTCTTCACTTCCCTGCTTGAAAGCTGGTACTGTTCTGTGGGTTAACAGTGTGAGAAATGTCCTACCACAGAGGAAATCGGTGCTGGATTCCTTACCAGATAGGCCAGAGATATACTAAAAGTTTAACCTATTGCTGGTGGGGCTGTTCTTTCCCTTTTACAGCAAGGCCTGTGCTCCCTTACTGCTTTATTCAGAGTGGCTTTGTGGTGATGTGCAGCCCACAGACCAGGTCACACACTGTGCAGGTCACACACTGGCCTGTTGTGTTGGTAGGCATATGAGGGTCCTTTTTTGCAAAAGCCTAAGATGCATTTTTCCTCATGAATTGAATTCTGAAAGAGAGAGTAGGTTTGGGTAGAGGGGGAACTTCAGCAAGAGTTACAGCCTCATTTTGGCAAAAAGATACTGCCAGAGAGATGGGGTTATCCCATGGATTTCTTGAGCCTCAGCTTTCTCCAGCTGGAGTACTAATCCTGTTTTTCATCTTTGGAGTTTAGCAGCCTTGCCGTAAAGTTCTCTACACACAATGAAAATGCTCAGAGTAGCTTCAGTGTGCTTGGGGTCAGGCCTTCTAATGGCCTGATGGGATCTGGGGACCACAAGAAATATGAGGTGCAAGGCCAGTTGCATATCACTCTGGAATTTTTCTATCTTCTCGCAGCTAGAATACATTCCCTGGAAAGCCCAACTAACATGCCCCTCCATTAGCTGCATGTTAATTATTACCAGCTATCTCAGAAACGGAAGTCTCGACTCATTTTTCTCCTTAATCCCTATCTTCAGCAGAAATGTCTTGTCTTCAGAGGATGGCTGTCAGGAGGGGACAGGCCATTCCTTTGAGTCCTCTATCTGGCTTCTTAGGAATAACAACAACAACAATACAAATAAGTTAATTTTTAGTGATCTCTTTCTGCTGGGGTTATGATCATCCTGTCAGAGGGCACAGGTAATGAGGATTGCATTTCCACTTCCAGCTGTGAGTCATGCAAGGTGTCAATGATACTCCTGTTCACACACCTGCCCAATGGCCCTCCTTTGGTTCTGTTGAGTCTTTCCCATGGTGGCATTTGCAGGCAGAGACTTCCTCGGCTCAGATGCCTGTGTTTTCACAGGTATTTTTAATTTGTTGCCTCAGCTGAAAAGAGGCACTCCTCATTGTCCCCCTCATCCAGGCTGAAACTCATGCCCTGTCGAAACACGTGGGTGAGGGATATTTGATCCCACATACCTCCAAGGCATTGGAGCCTATGCCATTGTGATATTTTACCCTCAGAATTTGGAGCAGGGAGAGGCGGATGGAGCCCGAGACGGGGCCGGCTGCGGCGAGCGCCCAGCCCGCTGCGACCAGCAGGGGGGAGTGTGGGCAGCACGAAAAGCCAGGCGCTTCGCTCCTCGGGGAAAAACTGGCCAGCCCAGCAAAAATGCTGCAGGGCTGTGGATGCCGGTGCATGGCACGGGAGTCTGCCCTGGGTCCCTTCCCCGCTCTCCCATAACCCTGGAGTATGACGTGGGCAAGTTGGTAGTCACGGGAGTTGCTTTACCTGCCCAACAGTTGCCTTTAGCCGCCCCCAAACTAGCCGTGACTCGAGCCTGAGGGAGTTACACAGCTGCTGGCTGCTGTAGCTGCAGGGAGAGAGACACCGGCACCTTCCCAGGCACCTGGAGGGTCTTCTGCCAGAGGCATCTCGTGGGATTGAACAGTAGGAGAGGGGTGGAGGAATGGGGACACCATGACAGGAATGGAGCGGTGGGGAGTCAGGAGTGGCCTGTGAGAGTTTGAACCCTGTGGAAAGCAAGGGGGAAGATGATGAAGCAGACTGCTGCTTTTGGCTACAGCAATGAAGAAGAGGCTGTCAGGAAGGGAATTGCAACTGGATGCAGAGAAAGAGCACTGACTGACCAGCAGGTAGGTATGAATCCCTACTGCAACCAGAGCAAGCACCAAATACAGCCACAGAATACAACTTCTATAATAGACCAAGAAGCATAGGTCAAAGAGATTGTGGTGACCATCTCATCTGATTTGTACAACACCTGACAAAGAAACTTCCTGAGTTTGTCCCTGTTCCACTTAAGGAGAAACGTGCTCTTTTCTAGAAAGCTGTCTAGAAAGATTTCCAGTTTTCAGAAAATCCACCAGAGCTACTTGTAATTTTCCTCTGTTGTATTTTTGCCTTTCTAATCTCCAGTATTTCCTTGCACTGTCTCCTCCCATTGGCTCTTTCAATATTTGTAACTGCTAAACCAAGGAGAACCTTGTTGTTGCATTTCTGTCTCCTGTATAAGACTCTTATATGCCATTACCAAATCACCCATGACCTTCTCTCTCATCCGAAGGCAGGCTACATCATGGCAACCCTTCTCCATGGCATCTTTTTCAGTGCTGCAGTCATCCTCTGGCTCTTCTCAGCACCCTCCCAACTTCTCCCTGCCCATGTGGTGGTCCCAGCAGCAGCTTTCTTGGTGCTAAAGGCTGGCGTAACGTAACCTCCCTTTTCCTCCTTAATAGTTCCTGTTTTGCAGCCCAGGATCTTATTACCCTTGACACTCTATTTCACTCTGGCAGATACTTCCATGACCTCCAAGTCCTCCCCAGATTTCTGGCTTGCTTGGGTAGAAATCCCTTTCTGGTAGGAGGACTCCTCCTTTCTGCTACAGCTGAGTCATATATTTTTGCATCAAAATACATCGTGTTTGCATGAGCCCATGCAATTTGTATTGTTCTGCACTAAAGACATCCTCTTTGCCACTTAATAATTCCATTTTCACACTATCTTCAAACTTCAATAGGAATCATTTTGTACACCTTTTTGAGCTGGATTTGAATGAGCTGGGCCAAATCCAGCACCAACTATCAGTTGACTGTTCAAGCAACAGTTGGTTGCTTGAAAAGCACCAACTATCAGTGACTCTTCACTTACAGTACCACTTCCCAAGACCTACTTGTTTTCCAGTTTTTAATCCTTTTAATAAGACCTGTGCATATTTTCTGTCATTCTATGGCATGAACTAAAATAGCCTGAAGAAGTTAATTAAATTGCATCAATCCTTTTACCTCTGTCAAGCAAACTTGTAATCTCACTGATAAAAGCTGTCATTATACCAAGCTGATCCATTTTCAATGTATATAGACTCACTGATGTAAATTATCCCCTTGAATTAGTTCTTCCTAATTGAAAGGCTCAGGGATGGAGGCTTCACCAGCTCTCTGGGTATCTTGCTGCAGTGCCACCCAACATTTCTGTTTTACTCATGGTAATATTGATACAGTGCCACCTTATTTCTAGGCATATGAAATCTGTTTTTCCAAACTTATCAAAGCCCCTCAGAATCTTTTCCTAACACACTTTTTAGCGCTTTACAGATTGGGGGTTTTATGTATGTTCAATCTAAATCACTGTTTTCAGGTTTCTTTTGCTTCTGTACAATTGTAAAAAGCTCCATAGTCTCTTTTGGGAAGAAAATACGTGTCATCACTGTCCAAACTCTACAATAGCCATATTTGTTGGCTACAGCTATTCCCTGTGTCATTTTAAGATAATTATTTCACCAGTAGTACCACAAAGTAATTGTCTAGAACTAGTTTTTGATATCCCTTGGTTTCACTCTGCTTAAAAAAGCTGTCTTACTGCCCTTAAATTTCCTGTTCACAGATGTCTTCATGTGCTTTTGCTCCCTGTGTCAATTTTATACAGTTGCAATCAATTAAGTGACATTAACTATTGCTACTAGTTTCCCTCTTCCCTCCATATCTGCATATACACAAATGCATAGAGACCAACATCTACATATTTAATTATTGCTTTATTTTCCCTCCAAGCCACCCTTCTTTCTCAATTATGATATTTCAGCACCAATAAAAATATTCTTTCCTAACTATTCCATTTTTTCTGTTTGTGGTTCTCTCCCATCTCGTTTAGCTCAAAGCTGAACTGTTTTCCACTTTGAAAACTGGCCTTTTTAAACCTTCAGGTTTGTATATGAGCAGCTTGGACTTTATTCTGTTTGCCTGTAACAAATCACATTGAGTCACGCTTTTTTCACTCTTAACTAATCAATAATTAATTTTCAGTTCTGTAGTTACTAGTCTTGCTCTAGCACAGAATACCAGTAGGGAACAAATTTCCTCCAGAGGAAAGTGTTTTGGAAGGTCCATCCTGACCCTTTCTACCCAACTCTGCCTTCGTTCTGCAGGCAGAGATGTGTGCAACTCTTGTGGAGTCACCTTCCATGTTAGCCTAGGTATGACCAGTGGTGGTCAGGGTAAAATATGTACCAGCCTTCTGGGATGCAGCTGACTGTTTTGGTCTTCATCCTGCAGTGCTTTGGAGTTGGACATGCTTTGGTGCCTTCAGGACAAAAGCAGACAGCAATAAACCACCCTAGGTAGTTTTTTCCTGTTTGCCAGCAGGTGACTGTCCCTGAAGTGTCTACAAGGACAGAGCACAGTCCATCTTCTGAAAGAAGGCACAGAGGCGCTGTGATGGCTGGCTCCAGCTGTGCGCTTGGGTCCTCCATCTAACTATTGTCCATCAGTGTGCAGGGACATCCATGTGGCCCACATCTTGATTCTTGTATGGTTTCTGCTACCTGGCCATGTCTGGAGAGGAGATCACTCCTGCACTGGGAGCCTGCCTTAGTGATGACCCCATCAGAGGCCTTCATTCTCCCACATGTCCAGATACAGAGGTGGGACGCCAGGAGAGCCATACCAGCATGAAACTCTCGGTCCTCCCCTCGCCAGAATGAGTCCTGGACATGGGAGAACAGGTAGCCGACCCAATAGCTGCTCTCTGAAGCACACATGCACATTGTTGGAGAAAAACGCAGCCAGCTCAGGCAACCTCAGCAGCTGCTTAATGAATTTTGATTCGTACTAATTTGCCAAACTTTTGACTGGATGAAACTGGCATTGGCTGATGTAGTCCTTTCATTTACTCTGCTCAGTCTGGAACAAAATGAAAGGCAAGTGCTTTTGACTGAAACCTGGCATGAGCCCCCAGCCACCAGCCTCAGCTCTCTGTCACACAGGATGCTGTCCAGTAGTGAGGCCAGTCTGCACATGGTCTGCACCTGGTTCAAGAATGCATGTTATTAAAGAAGGCAACTCCCTTGGCAACCACTTCATTCTTCAAGGTGGTAGCCCTTGGGCTTCTCAGTGTCTCTTATTGCATCAAAGGTGCTGTTGCATAGTGAACTGAAAGCTTGTCCTCTCCCCATAGAATTCTCTGGGCACCATCCCTTGGGAGAAGAGCTACAGACCTTCTATGAGCACCTCCTCTAGCAAGTCCTGCATCATCTTCTCATCATGCACTTTGCCCAGCTTTGTCTTGTGTGTTCAGACCTCTCTTCAGCCCTAGAAAGGTCAGGAAAAAGGGTACGTGCACAGCAGGTATGTTCAACAGTGAAAGAACTGAAGTACAGAACAAGTAAATTATTTCTCTTCTAGAATTCACCTCTTCCCTTCCCTGGACTTTTAAACCACCTTCCTTTCAAGCAGAAAAGGCCAGCTAAATCACAGGCCCAAATGGTGCTTCAGCAGAGCTTTGCAGCCATTCACCATTGCAGGGTCCTTCTGCTGAGAACCACAAAAGATCAAACTCCCCAAGTGAAATGCAGTGAAATATGTCAGTTTGCAAAGAGGAGAGTGAGCAGACGTGTCAGAGACAGGACTGCTGGTCTCCAGAGCCAGGCTAGCTAGCTAGGAATGGAGCTTCATGAAACACACTTATTCTTGCATTGAGTTTCCTGCCTGGCTTCGTTTGCTTAATTATTTGTTTTCACAGATAGCACTGGTTTGTGCAATCATTTTCTTTGAAAAAGGAATTCAGCTCATGTTATTTCACCTAACTGGGCTGATGTTGAGTAAAGAGAAAGTTGTTTTGCTGACAGCCCTGGTCCCCAGCCAGTAACTGTACCTGGGATGTTGCCTCAGAGAACAGTTGTCTTGTCCAGTGTCAGATGGGTCCTGGGGCCCCAGCACAGCACTGTGCATGGCACTGGGAGACATAAAAATGAACCTCCCAAAACTAATGGCACACAACTCCAGCTGTGGCATAAAGATATTTTGGATGGGCAGGATGGCTTTCTGCCATCCAAGCTCCAGAGTCATGAGCATTAAAAGCTAAAGTGATTTAAACATTTATTTAGTTCAGGGTAGAGACGGTGTTTTGGGACTTTTGCAACTTTTGAGTGTGTAAATGAGAAAGGAAGATGGAAAGAAATGGCATGCTGCTGTTTCTAAAGGGTGAGGGAAACTTTATTCTAACTAGCCTGCTTCTCATGCATGAGCGAGCTGATTGACTCAGGACACGGGCTCTCCACATATAAAGGCATTCCTATAAGAGCTGTTTTATGAGTCACTTTCAGTGAAGACAAACTGTTAGGTACTTCATAGCAAATAGTTTTGGAGCAAGGGCTATGAATTTTCCTTTGCTAGGGAAGTGGCTTGCCCTTTTGTGACTGCTGCTGCCTCACACTGCAATGACAAGAGAGCACTGCCCTGCACAGGTTTGGAGCACTGGCCTGAGGGTCCTGTGCTGTCCTGCAACACAAGTACAGAGGGATGCTTGTCCACCCACAACTCAACTCTTGTGAAATGTCCAGGAAGGGGAGGGGGTAAACCTGCACTGTGTTTTTAGCTACCAGGATAGAGACAATATTTTTGATTCACTGGTGATTTACAAACTCAGATCCCTTCCTCTGTCCGCTGGCCTTTAATAGAGTTAATATTATATATGTGGGAATACAGACAATACTGAAAAGCAACTTCTCTATCAAACTATAGATGTCAAAAGCTATGCTCTTTGACCTATAGTTTAGTTCCAGAAAAAACACTTCAGATGAGCAGAAAATAAGCTGGAAATGACGAAACTGATCATATGTTTGAACATAATTTTGTTGATGGATGGCATTTGTATGAGTAGCTGTCTCTATGGTTTTTGTTTTAAATCATTTGGGCTTTTAATATTGACCTTTCTGTGAATTGGTGACATCAGAAAACCTATTACCCAATTCAGATTTTGCCAATGTTCTTCAAAAGTAGTTTTATTTATGAATATCGTATCTGTAAGAAAGGAGGCCTTTCTGACATCTCAGGCATTCTAAGCCTCGGTTACATTTTGTCCTACTGGTGTAAGTGAAGTTTTCCCAGAACTGACACTAGTGAACTGTTGTCTCAAGTTAAAGCTGTCTTGGACCGAAGTTCCTTCCTCCAGGATTTGGCCTCAGAACTCAGTTTTGAAATGCTAAGAGGAAATAAGAATTTGGAAAATTATAATTAGCAAGGATGAGGCTGATGAGTTTGCCCAAGGATGAGGAAGGTTCTCTCTCAGCTTCTTTTCTCAAGAAATGCTGTACACCCTGCATTTGAGTTTCAGAGCTGAGAAGGGCTCCCCCAGGAGACTGAGAGCTGGAGAATTTGGGAGCCTTCTAACAGACTGTTTGGCCTTATTTTGATTTTTAATTAGTTGGGGTATTGCCCAATCTTTTTTGGGGTGTGAAGATGTGGTTCTGGGCAGACAGCCACCAAGGTGTGTGGGCATCTGTGGAGTTTAAAGACAGCAGGAATTTAAGAAAACTCCACTGCTTTGACCAACCCAACATGCTCTCATGAAATTGCTCACTGAACTGAAATCGAT
Source organism: Tichodroma muraria (assembly GCA_013390105.1). NCBI lineage: Eukaryota > Metazoa > Chordata > Aves > Passeriformes > Sittidae > Tichodroma > Tichodroma muraria. The sequence goes on along the minus strand of WAAG01053481.1, from coordinate 66,496 downwards.
ATGCTCTACTTATGATCCTCACAAAACTGAAATACAATCTTGTGTAAACTGCAATTGAAAAGAGTTATAAAATTTCCATTTATCCAAAACAATTTGTAGGGTCTGTTAATTTAGAAAAATAGCATGTTTTTAGAGTGTAGAGCCAGACACTAATATACCTTTGAGATGGAAGCCTTGCAATTGTATATATGGTTTGTGGTTTACACATCAGATAATAATCTAGCATTAGTATGAAAATATTTAACTGGCATCCAGCTGCAGATTTTATTGGAGCATCCTTTGGTTGGGGTTTACAGCCCACACAATTGAGTGGGCAGGATTTCCTAAAGAGATCAGGTCCCAAGTCATTTGTGGAGGTGAAACTGGGATGATCACGAGCCACTTGTGGGAAAGGGGGTGGGAGGAGGGAATGGTGCAAGGAGGTCTCCAGTCACCTGTGGGGAAGTGGTGTTTGGGGATGGGCAGATTCCCTGCCTCAGACCCTAATTACTGGGGAAGAGGCGCAGGTATTGTTTTGGTACATATACATTTCACATCTCTCTGGTACCCTGGGATGGGGAACCACCAATTGCCAGTAGCTGCTCTCTGGCTTTTCACTCTAGGGAAGTTATACCTCCCACCCCCACACAACCCCCATATTTCATTGTAGAGGGTCTTTTGAGTCTCACCAAGCAGATGAGAGGAGGTTGGGTCAGCACTTGTTGGCACCATGCCTGTGTGGCAGGTCTTCTGTGGCTTCTCCCTTCTAGGGGAGCACTGGTGAGTGACTGGCCGGAGAAAAGACATGACCTGTGGCAACGTGTGCTCATGACCCTGTCCCCGTGTCCCCAGAATTTGTTCTGACTGTCAGATCTGTGGGCAGGAGGGAGTTCTTTCTGGATCAGATAGACACCACTGGTTGGGGTTTGCTACCTTTCTCTTTGGCACTAGTTGTGGTGATCGCTGTGTGGGGCGCTGGTGCAAGCCAAGCCTGCCACTGCCAGGACTTTGGAGAGAGCCTTGCCCCGTTCCCTTTCTGTGGTGAGTTATGTTTGTGGTATTTGGCCTTTGCTACAGCTCTGAAGTGCGGTGAGAGGTGCTGGGGGTACTTTGAGGCCAATGGAATGCAGAATAGGTGCTTTGTGGGTTCCTCTGGACTGAAGTCCTGTCTGCTTGTCTTTGCAGAGGACTGCATATGCAGAGGACTGTCCAACTTCTGTGTCTCTGTTATTGTACTCATTTGATGCCTCACTGAGGTTGTTCTGATTTGATTGTTGAATAGATTTATTTATTGTTCAAGTCAATATTGCCAAATGCCACTTGATTTGCAGGGGAGGGACAGGCATACTTGAGTTTAGTTTTATTTTTGTTTGGTAGTTACCAAAATGTCGAAATCTGAGATCAAGCCATATCTCCTTCAGCAAGCAACATGTGTCTAGCACCTGGGACAAACATCAAGTGATCAACCTCAGACAATAGAACAGTTCTCCTGAAATAAGCATTTGGTTCTTAGACCCATAGCCATGAATAACACCCACTCCTTATGCTCAGAATGTAAAATATGAGGTCCAGGACAAATGATAATAAATGAGCCCAAATGAATTCTCTCCTCCAGGAAATGATTTAATAAGTAAGGCTGCCCTATCAGATACTTCTCCAGGGAATGTGATGTAAGTGTAAGGTGAAGTACTATCACAAAAACCGTGTGTGCATATTCCTACCAGATCTATTAGCCAGGGAAATGTAAGTCAGGGTCAAGATGACTGTACCCTTAAGCTGACATTACATATCGTTTGGCAGGAAGAGCTGTTCTGAGTTTCTTGATCTCTCTGTAGATGTTAAAACAATCCTGCTGACGGCTGAGGACCTGTCCTGTTACCTCCACTCACTTGTCACTGCCTCTGCTGCTTGCTGCAAAAGAATGATACAAAGGTCCAGTCAGTGACAGGAAAACAGACAAAGAGTAAGGGAAGGGATGCAACTCCTCATAACATGATGTGATTATTGACTATGGGGAAATGTCCAGGGAACAAAATCAACCCAGAAGGACAGAATGAGCGATGGTGCTGTGCATTCATGAGCATTTTTCTCTCTTTCCAGAAGCTGAGGATCTTTGGGAAACTCCTGAGTGACAGAGGTAAGTGAAACTGCCAGTGGGTGGTGCATGGGCATCTCTAATACTTGCAGATCCGAGCCCAGCCGAGCGCTGCCCTTACCCATCACATGTATTCTATTTACATCACAGCAGAGGGAGCGTCGGCAAAGCATCTCTGAGAAGCAACCTTTTGTTACACCTACAGCTGCTCCCTTCCCTGCTAGTGCAGCCAACACAAAAATAATCACAATAATAAGATTCATGCAGTTAATTGATTCACCATTCTGCGACCATTGCAGCCAACTTGGACATAGCTTGGTTACTGCATCTTGTGTCCCCGTGATTTCTGACAGGGAAAAAAACCACCTGAAATACCTCAGGATGTTTAGGATCGGCTCACCTGGCTGCTTCTCTTAACAGTTCACTGCATTCTGGCCTTTTTTCTGTATCTGCTAGAAGGCCGTACCAAGATGTTGATTTTTCTTGTGCAGTCCTCCATGCTCTGCGCTGAGGGACTATATTTGAAATCAGTGAGTGAGCTGTGTGTTAAGAAACAGCTCTGGCACTAAAATGCTTAAAATTACTCTTTGTTTTTCTGACTTCTCTCCTAATTTGGATTATCCCCCCAGACTTTTCCACAAGATGGAATACTAAGAAAATATTGTTTGTTTAATTTGTTTTTTGATGTCCACATTTCTCACATTTCCTGTTCCAATTTCAAAGTGAGTCTGAGCTCCTCCACTAACATTTCTCCGGCTGTTATTTTGGGGATCTGAGAGAGGGGATTAAAAATAAACAAAGTGCGGGTAATGCGTTTCTTGCTACAGGTTCTCTTAGGCAAGTCTGTAAAAAGTTACTGACATTCGTCTCTTTTCAGGTTAAATAGAGGGATTAGATGAAGGGTATTACCAACACAGGTCAAGGTATTAAAATATGGATGCCTAAATTTAGGCTCCTAGTTTTGTATTTTGAGCCCCTAAATAAGGCTTGATCTTATGCCCTTTGAAGTCAACGCCAAAGCATTGACTGAGTTCAATCCGCAAGATGAAGTCCTAAATTATTCTTAAAAATTCTCAGCATCTCACAGCTCCAAGTAAGTCATCACCCTGCCTTTTTGCAAATCACGTGTCTTTCCTTAAGTTCCTAAATGTGGGGCTCATGGTTTTAGGTGCTCCATATTTAAAATCCTGCCTGTTGATGCTTTCTGTCTCAGAAACTCCCGTGGATATGGGAGCGTAACAAGGCTAATAAAGAAGCATAGCTGGGACACAGATAGATTTGCTTTTTTGGTGAGCAGTGCTTAGCACGAACACTGCAGATTCTATAGCAATGTCAGTATTTATTATGGTGTAAAGTTAACATGGAAGGCACATGAATGTCCTTGCTGGTGCCAGAATTCAGCAAGTACATGACCATTTGCACAAACTTAACATACACTGCTTTCCTGGTAACAGGATGTTGGCAGGTGGGAAGATCACAGGATCCAGATGTAACATAAAACGAGATGAGCAATCCTGTAGTGGTAATTTTAGAAGCTGGGTTCTGTACATTATTTACAGTACATTGTAGCTTTACAGGGATAAGGCTGCCCCTTGCCACTCATGGATTTAATGCTTTCTGTGTGGTTTCTGTGGGGGACTTTCCTCAAAGCAGCAGCTGGAGGGATTTTGTCCATCCAGAGGGGTGTTAGAATTGGAAGTAATTTGCAGTAGAGCTACCTTCATTCACAGAACGCTCGTCTAGCACAAGGGGAAAAGGCACCTAAGACCTTCCACCAAATGAAAGGATTGAGTGAGCTAATCTGCTTGCTGCTGGTCTGAGGTGCAGAGGCCTGGCGTAAAGACGGAGCTGTTCACAGCCAACTGGGACAGAGTCAGAAGTGGCTCCTGCCTCCAGGAACTTTAAATTGGCCCTACCTTCAGTTAATGAAATATCCCCTCTTTTTCCTGCGGGAGGTTGAATTTTTCCTGTCTCTCGGAAGGCATTTTTGGCAATGGCATCCTGAATATGGGAAACTCCAGTTATTTTGGATGGGTATTTGTTTCTTCAGAAACCCTCTGCAACAATTTGTAAAAAAAAAAATACAGAAAAAGCGAAGGAAAAGGGATTATTTTGCAATATTTGAACAACACCCACCACTCTGCTGTAGGAATGTGATCCTTGAGGAGAAAGGGTTTATATTCTCCTTCAGGCTTTCGACTGGGCTGGATTTCTACCCTTGCCCAGATGGAAGGCTGTGGGTACAAGGGGTGTGGGGTGTGACCCACAGCTGGGGCAGTGGAGGGGCCAGAAGAGAGCTGCTTCTTGCTCAGGCAGACCTATCACTCATCTCCCAGCCTTCCTCAGGATCAGCATGACTAGGGCAACATCCCCATATACTGCATCAAGGGGTGACACAAAATCTTCAAAAATTAAACAAAGGGAGAAACAGGTCTAAGATCTTCCTTTTTTTTTTTTTTTTTGGGGGGGGGATGGGGTTGATTCATGTGTTTCTCTCAGCCAGCAGGTGCCTCTATAGAGCCAATGCTTTGCCTGTATCACTATGAATCTGTGGCACAGCACTGGAATACCTGCTTTTAAATGACAATATAGCGTTTTCTTTCTTCAGTGTCTTTTCCCCCTACCCCTTCCTCCAGCCCATGGTGAGCCCTGGGATCAGCCAGTCTGGACTTCCACTCCACCTGCCACATAAGGTCCTTGGAGTATGAAAGCAAGAGAAAGATATATGTTGACACACGCATATTGTTACTATATATGCTGCATGGAGAAATTTTCTGTATTACAGGAACCAAGTAGCTCAGTTGGGGAATGCCTGCACCAAACTCAGAGAGACAAAGCTGCCTCTTTGCCCTTCCAATACCTCCTCAGAAAGCAAGGTGCGGTTTATCTGGCAAAACCTTCACCCCTTCAGTATGACACCCTTCTGCACACCCGGGCACTGCTCAGACAGCACAGACAGGCCCCTGATCCACGAGAGAATAGCACTGGGTTAAGAGCAATAAAACCCACCTGAGGATAACGCTCCTTCAGCCCTTTAACACATAGGTGCTAAGAAATCACTGTATCTGAAAAGCCAAGTCCTGAGGGGGTGGTCAGATGACGGCTGTGATTATACTTTGTCCCCCGCCGCCCCTCTCCCCAAATGGCTCTGCTGGACTTTGGAACAATTCCCACGGGCAAAGTGAATTTTGACCCGAACATGTATCCATCGGCATGGCAGAAAGCGCGGCGAGAAAGCAGGGCCGGGAGCTGGGTTCGAAACGCGAGAGCCGCGGGGCTACGGCTCCGGCGTACGGAACCGCAGGGCTACGGCCTCCGCGGCCAGCTTGGAGGGCGGGGAGAAGGCCGGGCCGTACGGAGGAGGTGGGACTTGCCGGAGCGTCTCTCCCCGTGGCCGCTCCGATCAGTTGCAGAGTGCTGACGAGCGGCGGGCGGTGGGGCGGGCGCTGCGCGGGGAGCGGGCGCTACGCGGAGCCGCCGCTGGAGTGCGCGGAGCGGGGCTGCCGCCGCGCCGGGGGCCAGGAGCGCACGCCGCGCCGGCGGGGGACAGCGCGCCGCGGGAGCAGCCCTTCCCGGGCACCGGGACCTGCTGTTAGCTTGCCGCCTTGCTTTATCCTCTCGTTTAATTTATTTTTTACCCCACCTATACTTTGATCCGCTGGGATTTTTTTTTCCTCCCTTTCCTACAGAGCCTTCCCACGCCCCAGTTCCCTCCCTCTCTATCCAGCTTGGATTTTTTTTTTCTTTTTTTTTTTTTTCATTTTTTATTTTTTTGTTTTTTTTTTTTTTTTTAACTGGGGGCAAGGAGGGG
>WAAG01053481.1:215-38924 GCA_013390105.1 Tichodroma muraria | reverse complement strand
AGCTTCCAAAAAGACAAGACAGTCTAAAAACAGACTCACAACAAGCGACTACTAACCACTAGGATCTCCCCATCCGACTGATGGCTTTCAGAAGGAGAGAAAACACACGGGTGGGTGCTTGCATCTGCAATGTAGAATACTCATGCTGCATCGTGTGCAAGACAGAGGCTTCCGATTGGGGGAGGGAAGAGAAAGTGTTTTATATACTTATTTAATATCCCTTTTAAAATTAGAAATTAAACAGATAATTTAATTAAAGAGTAGGGATTTTTCAGTATTCTTTGTTAATATTTAATTTCAACTATTTATAAGCCGTACCTCTTTTTTTTTCTTTTTTTTTTTTTTTTATTGATAGTACTTCTGAAAAACCTCAGCTTGGGCGAAAGGGAACATATAGTGTGACAGAACTACNTTTTTTTTACTGGTTGTGTATAAATTTAACCTTCCTGTTGTCCCATCCCGTCTCTCCCCAATTGTTGGCAGAGTCAGTAGCATGTTATGGGCAGTTATTTAATTAATTTCTCTAACACCTACCCCTACACATTCCTATTGAGACAACGGTTAGATATACATCTACATACTATATATATATTTGGCTATGTGTTTGTATATATATATATGTTTATGTATATGTGTGATTCGGATTAAATAGACACTACGATTTTTTTATATATGTAAAAAGAAGAAACAGGAAAAAATAGAAAATTCTACATCTTGAATCTCTCTCCTTTTTAATTTTAATATTTGTTATCATTTTATTTATTGGTGCTACTGTTTATCTGTAATAATTGCGGGGAAAAAAGATATTAACACTACATATTGTGTCTAGTGAATTTTTTCAAGATATTCCTTAGTACATATTTATTTTTAAACAAAGAAATTACAGATATATCTTAAAACAACGACGACGACGACAAACAAACTTTTTTTTGTATTAAAGAATTTAATTCTGACCTTGATTTCCTTTGCCTTCTCCTTCTGCCTTGCATCCTGGTTTTCTTCCATTGTGTAACAGTTTCTCCAGCATTGCCTCTGGAGGCTTCAGGGCATCAGCAGCCTACCAGTTGGACTCTCAGATTTGGGCCCAGAGCCTCTAAAAGCATCTATGTACATAAAACCTGTTGAAATGAATGGGAGGTAGGCACCAGAATCCTTGTGTGGAGCTCGGCCCGAGTTCCCTGCTTGGTGAGAAGAGGGTGGTGTGATGGGCAGGACCAAGGGGGCAGGACTCCTGGGTTCCTTCCCAGCCTGATGCCAGGCAGTGTGATGATGGTTCCAACCGTGCCTCTCTCTTGTCAGGAGCCAAGTCCTATGAGCAAGGTACTATATGGGCATGAGTAGGTGCAATCCTGGTGGAGTTTACAATCCAAGGTGAAAGTAATGCTGTGAGCCTGCCCTTTCTGGTAATAGACTGTTTGCAGTTGGACCTGTGTGTATGTAACACGCTGTCAGTGGCTGGCTCAGCCAGACCTTGCCATCCTGGACGACGTTGAACAAAAAACTGTTTAGCTCTGACAGTGCTCATCACTTCATGAGGGATCTTGATACCATTGCAGCTTTTGTGATGTGCTTTGGGGACTAGGAGGAAAAACTTCGGCAGTGGTAATTTTCTCATCATCCATGGAGATGAATGTGTCATGTGTCAGTCATCTGTCCACACTGGAAAGGAGCGTGCAGGATGTTTCCTGGATGGCTGGGAGGCGACTCACTTAGGGTAATACAGACCACTGAGTTCATGGCTGCATCATTCCTGCTGTTGCAAAGGTAAAGAATCTGGCTTCTATTTAGGATGCACTCAGGTAGCTCAACAGATGGATCTGAAGTCACTGCCTCAGCAGAGAGTGGAGCAGAGGAAAGAGGATGAGAACCTGAGGACACTTTGGTTCACTGTGTTCAGTAACATCTTGTGGACTGCAGCAGTGAGGTGAGAACATGAGCCATCTGGATGTTTCTGCAAGAGGAGCCCAAGGAGTTGCTTCCCTTGTATATTCACCGCTGGCTTTTGTTTTGTGTGGATCTATGGGCTCTTCTGCTTGTGGCTGTGCAAGGTGATGATGACAAGCCTGTCCTCAAGAGACCTGCACTTCCTGTTTGTGACCTGGGAAATGTTTACAGGTTATCAAATTGGAAAAATCAGAACCGGCAGGTAAGTGCTTCTCTGGGCTGAGCTGGATGTGAAATCTCAACATGAAGGGACGCAGGTCTCCTGGATGGATGAGTCAGCATGTTCCTGTCAGTCACAACACATCAAATCCTCGTCAACCCATCAAACTCGACACATCAAATCCTCTCCCATCAATGGCAAGCTGGGCTGGCTACTCCTGGTGCCCCTCTCTTTTCCTACCTCTATGGGCACAAGAGAAGTTGGGTATCTGCTGAGTGAGGTGACCTGGTAGCCACCTACTTCATGAGACAGTGGCTGGATGGCCTGTTTCAGATGAGACAATTCATAGAATTTGTTTGTGTGGATGCAGCAGAGCCAAGGTAACTGCCTCAAACAACTGCGGCAAGACCCTGCCCCAGCCAGCTCTGACAGGGGTTACCTGGGGCCCTGGAAGCAGTCTGACTCTTCTCTATTCTCTAGGGTGGGTATAACGGGGCTGTCATCTCTTGTGAGGAAAGAAAGTGATCACAGCTTGGTGTTAGAAGTGAGCTCAGGCTGGTTGGAGAGGCTGTACATGATTGTCCACGACGAACCCTGCCTTTGGAAAGGCTGGGATGTAGGAGAGCAGTTGCCCCTCACCCTACCCAGCATTCGCACCTGGCTTGCCTGTGCCCTGGCCCGAGGTGAGGTGAGGACACATGGAGGGAGGCCAGGTTTTCAGGCTGGCACTCTGATCTCGTCATACAGCCTTTCACCCTGTGCACGAGAACTTTCCCCGAAAGGCTTCTGGTCACGTCCACGTTTTGGTTGCTGGCTAATTAAAATGCTATCTTCAGGCAGCCAGCTGATGCTTTCCTCGTGCCTGCTGCATTTCTTCTGTGTGATTCAGAGAGCGGAGGCACCGTGAAAGGCAGAAAAGGGTGCCCTGGGCAGACACAACAGAAAATCCCACTGGCAATGGAATAAAGAGCGCTTTTTGTTGGAAGCCCTGTCTGTCTCTCCCTTTTGGCACCTGCTAGCTGGTTTAACTCCTTGTTGCTGATGGTTGTGCTGCTCATCAGGTCTGTAAGTCACCCTGGCTCTGCTTGGGTTCCGCCACCACCTACAGTGTCTGTGTTAGAAATGCTTATAAATCTCCTGTCCTTCAGCACGGTCCCACAAAGGACCTTGGAAGCCCAAAGGAAATTCATTTCACAGGCCATGTCCTCCAGTGTCTGCCCATGGGACCTTTGGTAGTGAGAGATGGGTATTTTTATAGGAGTACATGTGGTGAGTGTGCAGAGAGGAGAGGGAGTCTCTCTGTGCTTGGGATGGCTGAAATTCAAGGCTAATCCAGACCATCCAGCACAAGGTCTGCAGTCCTGGTCTGGGCAAGTGCCGTGCTTGCTCTCGGCTCCCCATTTGGGGCCAGGCCAGTGTGGCCCCGGTGGCACTGTGCCATCCCACAAGCAGCTGCTGGCCCTTACTGTGCCCCACAGCATCTGACACCCTGCACGATGGAGTGGCTGAGCTGCTGGCCATCTCAGAGCAACCAGCACTCGTGCCTGGACCTCCAGCCAAGCACCCCATATCTCGTAAGAGGTGGTGAGTTGTGGATAAGAGCAGGGAGTTGATATCCCCTGCACAGCAGTGCAGGAGGGTGTGAAAGGAATGCAGAGAGTGCCTGAACACAGCTTTGGGGAAGGCTTGCCCTTTGGTGTGGGGAGGTGGGAGGACCACAGGGACTTTGTATCATGAAGGGGAGAAGGGTCAGGTTCCCCTTCAAATGTCAGAGGTTTGCTGGCTGCCTACCTCAGGACAGTATCTCCAGAGATGCAACTTGCTGTCTGTGTCAGGTGATTACAGACAGATAAAGGGAAGTGGGCTTGTTGGGCAAGTGCTACCTGTTTACCAGCCCAAGGCTGGCTTCCCAAGTCCAAAAAAGCCTTTCCGTAAGGATTTCTTTAAACTTGCTGCCTGAGATGCCTCCATGCATCCAGGTGAGCAATGCTGCCCATCCACAACTGGGAGACATCAGGAAGTATCTGCAGTTCTGAGCTATACCTGTACATTGTGACACAGGGCTAATCTTGATGGTTCATGCTCTGTATTTTTACCTTGCTTTTTCAGATGCCCCAAACACATCTTTGGGAATGAATAAAAAAGCCCCATCTCTCCCTAGCCTGTGTGTGCCCAAGCATTTCTTTAGGCCTCGGGGCTGCCCACTGCAGCCAGCTGCCGTGGGGTTCTCTGCATGTTTAGCACCCAGGTGCCTCTGCTACCCAGCCCACCGCATTGCCCATCTCCTGGCCAAGACTGGTGCATGCAGCAGGAAGAGGGCATCCTGCAAGCCTGATGCCAGCACAGGAGGGCTTTACTTCGGGGCTTGCTTTGACACCTTCTTCGTCAGATGTTCTGAGAGTTGTTGGAGTTGCTGGTGCTCTCCCTGCTTGGAGTGTGTTGCGTGGTGGGGCCCAGGCTAGGGAGGGCATCTGGCTCTGCTCAGCCCCCTGCCAGAACTGGTGGTGAGTCAATTCCTGCTGAACATTCCCTAGGGAGGCTCACGTAATCCCAAAACAATCTGGGATGCAGGTCAGGATGCCTTGTTCCCAACATGTGTTGTAGCTTCGAGGTGAAAAGCTTTAGCCCCGGATAGCATTACCTCTGAATCTTGGTCAAATGGGTCTGTGGTGAAGGGAGGGTGGGACTGATGCAAGCCCTTGAGCCCTTGCGACCCTTTTCAGTGGGAGCATTATCTAAGGGGACATAAAAAGAGGGAGACTTCACCGCTTAGCTACAGGCCCTACTAACAGCTCAGAAGAGGCAGCACAAGATGAGCAAAATGAACAACTTACGCCAGTAGTTCAGTTCCATCACCTCTTCAGAGACCTTAAGGCCTGAGCCCTTCGCCTTAGCTTGCCCATAACTCCTTCCTGAGCCATGGCTCAGGACACTTTGGAAAGGTGTCCAAGCTGCCATCTCACTGCCTGGACTTCCTGTCCTTCTCACCTACACAGAACCTGCTGGCACTGGATCCAGCCTGTGCCACAAACATATGGATACCAGGGAGTATATGTTTGTGTCATTGAACTCTTCTCCAGAAGCAAGACTCCCACCAATATCCCTCCCTGCCCTTCCTTCTGTCCTCAGCTCTGACACCATGAGTGCAGAAGCAAAAGGCCCAATAGTGATTTATGATGGATTCATTCCTTTCAAAGAAACCCCTCACCTGGTTGTTCGGACACCTGTGCAGATATTAACTTCTGGAAATGCAACTTCCTGTTGATCATCTCTACTTCTTTTCTTCACAGCTCCAATTTACCCATTCCCCATCCAAGTCCCCTTCCTTATGTTGGGCAGCTTGCTGGAAGGTTCAAGTCTTCTTTTTTGCACTCCAAGGACCTCACATCTGGGAGAAGCAGCCTGAAGACTCCTGAGAAGATTATGTTTGTTCAAAGGTGTTGTTGCTCCTGGGGATAAGAAGTTAACTCCTACTTACTTTGATTTATCTCACTGCTGGTAGTGTGGTGAATGGGGGTCAACAGCACAGGATATGATTGTTTCCAGTCTTCATAGGCGTAATAAATTATGAGTAATAGGATCATCCTGAGTTATTCAGTGACTAATCTGAGGCTGGTCTTGAGGCTGAGGGCCAACCTTTTGTTGCAGTATTGGCTTCCCAGAGCTCTGTGTTGCGGATGTGCAGTGTAGACCTAGTCCATACACAGCACCTGGGAGAACTGGCTGAGCTGCCGGAGGAGGTGTGGATGAGTCAGGGAGTGGCACTGCACTCTGCACCAGTACCCCACTGCGGTGGCTGGATGTACAGTGCAAGTGGCTGTGACTTTTGTGAGTCACTTTGTGGGACTGAGTGTGATCCACACCCTTGCTGAATTGTTGGGACCAGTCACGGACTCAGAGACATCCCAAGAGGAACAATCTGTGGGTTTAGGTTGCATTGTTAACCATGTGCTGCTGTCCTGAACAGCCTAACCTGTTGCACTGCCTGGATTCTGTCCTTATCTTCTCTTTTCTCTGACTTAATTTCACCCTTAAGTTTGCAAATGTGCCAGTAGATGTGTTCCCTTTGACATAGACCCTCATAACTTGTGGAGTCTGATTACTCCTCTGGAGTAACTTTTTGTCAGCGACATAAAATAGATCTTTAAATCCCATGGTATCAGCTCATCTAGCTCTGCCCTCTATCATTCCTCTTCCTTATATCCCAACACCTTTCATATATAAAAATAATACTCCTTTCCCCTCAAAAGTTGTCTACTGCTGAACACGCTCAAAGGTGAATCACTCCAAAAACACAAGAGAGGCAGCTGGCTCTGAACATATCCCTTTACGTCTCTCTTTAGATGCACCTCTCCATGGTTGCTCTTTCTCAACCTCTTCTGGCAGTTCTGCTTTCCAGGGCGTCCCCTCTCACTGCAAAGCAGCTTTGCCCCAGATGCATTAGCTTATCTTTTCCCAAGTTAAATCTCATTTTGTTTCCTGCTCATTTCTAATCTCTCTAAATCCTTTTGGAGGATTTCTCAGTTTGCTCTGGAATTTACAATCACTTCTGCTGGAGGTGCCAGCTCGGGGAGTTCATGGGAGAACCTTCTCCTTGGTGCTGTTGAGTCAGGAGGGTGCTGTGGCTGCCAGTGCTGGGGTGGTGGTGGTGGTGCCCACGGAGTGGATGCAGTGCGGTCCTGCACGTAGCTATGCTCAATCATCTGGTGAGCCGTGTTTCTGCCTCACCATCAGATAGAGATTGCCTAGCACAGCTGAAGGAACCGTGGGAGTCAGCGAGTCCTGGTCTGTAGAACAGAGCAGAGGTGTGGGAAGAGAGGGAGCTGAATTCAGTTCCCAACTGGATCACTGATACCTTGCTTTCCCTCTCTTGCCTTGATTCCTCCATGTATAAGACAAATCCCATCCTCCCTTTTGGGACCCTTGACAGACACCATTTACTAATTCTTATTTTATTTCCAGTTAGTAGAAGGTTTCCCATCTTGCTGAAAGGGTTAGGGTTCTCTGTACACTTTCTCCCAAAGCAGGTAAGTCATTGGCCCCTCACCACGCAGTCACAGTGGTAGTCACATCTCCCTGCTCCTCTCCGTCATTGGAGAGAGAACCTCAACAGGTATTTGGGTACCAATAGCATCTCCTTCCATCTAGTATTTAGGAAGGAGACAGGAGCAAACAGGATAGGGGGATGGGGGGAGGGGGAACAGCAAGGCACAGCTCAGGAGGGGCTTTATTGGCTGGGAGAAGTAGGACAGTGCAAAGGCGATGAGGATGGAAGGTAAGGGATGCCCAGTGAGGTGAGGTGGGAGGATGAGAAGGAGTAGGCTGGCTGTGTCTCAGGAGTGGGGTGGGGCAGGTCTGAGATTATCTGGCAGCCTCAGGTGCAGGGAACCCTCCCAGTTATGAAACCTTCTGCATTCCCATGGACACATTTCTCACTGGTGTGAATTGCTTTGAGTGCTGGAAAACTCATGGTGAGGGTTTACGGAAGGGCCTGAGCTCCCATCCTCCCCAGCATCCGATGCACCTTCTCTTGGCCTCCTCCTGCCACAGAGAGCCCTGCTCCAGACAGGGGGGGTCGTGAGAACCTGTGGCTATTGACTATGCAGATGAAGAGGCACCTGCTAGATCACAAGATGGCCAATGCTGAGAATCTTGTGCTACTTACACCAGCACAAGACCAGTATGGTGTGAAAAACTACCTGCTTTTAGCCAAACCAAAAAGATTTTGGTCTTGCATGCTCCTGAAGATATGAAATCCAATATGACCCAAGCATACCAAAAAGCTCAGAAGGCAAACATGCCCAGGTTGCATTAGTTTTCAAATTGCTGTGAGGTTCAGCTAGGCAACTGGTTTGGCAGCAATTACTTTCCTTCCTAGCCTTGAATCCTGCCAATGAGTCCCCTCAGGCATGCTTCAGAATCTGTTCTTCAGGCTCTTGCCATATCCCTTTACATCCAGGTTCCAGCCTATTTTTAATCCACTCCCCATCTTCTGGTGTTGTCAATCTGAGACCTTTCCTAAGCCTGGAAGGGAGCTGTACATACATCCTTGTCTTGCTGTGGATATTTTACAGTTTCTCACCCAGTTTTAAGACACTTGAGCTCTATTTGCCTCTTGGGCTGTAAACACGCACCAACTCCAGATATCCAATCAGGGGTATCCACAGCAACTGCTAAATATTTTTTTCCAGAGGGGACCTTCAAGAAACATTGGTGAAGAGGTAAAGTTCCAGCTATTCTATGCCAGGGTACTCACCTTCTCCCTCTCTGGGGGCCATTTCAGAGGGCTGTTACACTGATTCACACCAAAGTATCTTTACATCCCCTTCAGGCACCCCAGACATCCCAGCACCATGAGCCAAACCCATTAGCTCCTCTTCCCCAGTGTCCTGGGATCACTCAGAACTCACCAGAGCACTGGCACCCTGCAGCTTCCTCACTGGAGGCTCTGCTCTGAGCAGCAAGTTTTCACTTTTTCCTTAATCACATCACCAAGTTTTAATGCCCAGCAAGAACTTTGACCCTTATCCAGGGATTAGTTGTTATCCTTAAGAGCTTTCTTCGGCAAGCCTTATAAAAGAACTCCAGCTTTGGAGAATGTAGGCAAATCACGTCCACTGGGTTAATTTTCTTTATTAGCTGACTACCTCATTTTTCCATCCACAGCTCTCAGATATTGTCTCCTTGCTCCAGGAGAAGGGCTGTTCCCATCAGTTCACAGGAAGTTCACTGCTGGGATTCTTTCTAGCACCAAGCCTTAGCAAGAAGGGGAAATCTTGGCTTTGGTGAAATTAAGGGAAAAATGTTACGTTCCCTCATCAGGCTGTTTCACATCCCACCCCAGCACAATTAGGCAGTGATGGAGGGCTGCCAGACAGATCCTGTAAAGAGGCAAAATGTTTTAAATAGGGACTGTAGAGGCAGCTGAGGTTAAGCAGAAGTAGCAAAATCCATTTGACTGATTAGCTAATTTCTTCATGAAAAGAAATGTGGGCATCTCTGTGTCTTTCCTCACATCTCATAGCCAATTTCAAATATAATCTTGTTTACTGAGCAGGATTTCAGGAGGCATAAAGGGGAAATTCTGCTCGGGTTATTGGCTGTTATTTTTCATGTGTGTGCAAGGTACACAGATGCGGGAAAACCGGGAGCACAGTACGTTTTGCTCTAAATAATTAGAGGCAGGATTCACAGGTATATTCTGGCTGCTTTCAGCCTTTCCCGTGACAGAAAGCAGCTGCACACCCAGCATTAGCCAACCTGCTAATAGGCTGTGTCACAAGACACAGCATCACCATGTCTCACAAAGCAACTGCATTGTCCTCCCTAAGCTTATTGTGTGAAGTATCACGGGAACACCACAAAATCGTGTTCCACAGACCGTTCCAGACTAAACATCCATGGCCCAGCTCCCTGACCCAGACTGAGGGTCCTTGAGGGAGGAGAGAAGGCACCTTGCTTTTGCTATGCTGAGAGCTCAGGATGTCTGTGCGCTCAATCAGCATCTCCACACACACCTGCCTGTCTGAACAGACACTAATGCATCCAGAGACTCCTCATTTTCTCCTTCAGATGTGTGAACATGCTAGTGACAAAAATAATTTCTGTGGATATCTCTGAACTAGATCCTTGGCTATTTCAGTCCAAGCAGCCTGGAAGACACCAGTAAGCAGTGGATCCTTTGAGTCCAGGGTGCTGGCTAGCACTGGATGACTGGTCTCTAACTTACTGAGGGTGAGAGGGTGTGAGTAAAGATGGAAGGCAGTGTAAGGACGGGAAACCTGCTTGAAGGGTACTACGGAGAATGAAGGGAGTTTTGAATAGGATCTTGTAGCCAAGACAAACCAAAGCTGCAGCATCTATGGAAGATTATTTTTGCCAAATCCTTTGTTTTGTCTTGGTGTAAAAGAAACTCATTAGAAGTTACGGCGTTGTGCATTACAGGTGATTCTGTACCTCGATATTCTACCAGAGCTGGGAATCTTCTGGTTATCTTCCCAGCTCTGTCCCTTGGTTCCTAATTAATGCGGTGTCAATCACTACTCTGGTCTGTGCCTCAGTTTCCTCAGCTGTTAGTGGTGATAACAGTACAGTGATGATAACAGTATTGAGCTGCCCTGAGGCATGATCTGTAAGTGAATTAGCGGTGAGGAGTTAAAGAAGAATTAATTGGTGGCCTCTGTTGAGTGCTCAGAGATTCCTCGATAGCAGGCAGTGAGTGTGGAGCAGAAGTTTTGTGTGCTGTGCAATGCACGGCTTCCGCTTACATCGCAGCCTGTCCCTGGGCCTTTGCTCCTCGCTGCCTTTAACTGGAAAAAGGAAAGTCATGCTTTGATTAGGACAAGCGCTCATCAGTCACGTAATGTTATTTCCAGGTGTGCAGCAGGCTGTGAGGGCAGGGTGGAGCAGCTTCCCAGCTGCAATTTGTATTCCCTTGAAGCAATATGTAATGAGATAATCCAGGGCTAACATTCTCTGGGAGACCCTTGCCTGTTGCCTGTGATGACAAAGAGAAAGGAAAAAAGTTAGGAGAAACAGAGTGAAGTGGGATGTTGTTTGTAGCACACTCGTGCTACAGTGTTTTAACCATAAACTGGTAAAAAACTAGGAAGCACATCTCTTCAGGAGAGAAATCTGGAGAGTGGGAAGCATCACATAAAGTCTGCTGGGACGGTAAGATCAAAAACTGGAAAGAAATGTCTGCTGAAAAGTGAATTTGGCCTCCAGCTCCAGAATATGAACTGTGAGCCTGGGGAATGACAACAGCTTATTAGGTTTCAAGTTTTTTCAGTCTCTGAACCCCTGCCCCTCTTTCAGGGCTGTTTCAGAGCTTTTCAGAGAAGCTGGGTATGTAGATCTTTGCAGAACACCCAGCAAAGAGTCCTACTTCATCGATTCTTCTGGATCACTAAGATGTAGTCATGAAATCTGTGGGGATCTCTGGAACCCAAGCAGTAGATCACCCTTGTGGATGATTTCTCCTCTCTACACCTCAATTTCCTTTCCCTTGAAACAAGGATTTTAAAAAACAATGTCCTCCTAAACAGCAGCTTGGTGCCTTGAGCCTGGCAGAGACTATGGGGCAGGGGCGGAGCAGGGGGGCCACATGTAGGTCTGAGAGAGGCCCCAGGAGACCAAGACTCTTCACAGGTAGGGAATGGTGCCTCAAGCACAGCTGAATGCAGGTGTTGGGAAGAAAGCAGGTGCTCGGCACTGGCGTCTGCTCTGCGCCCATTTGCACAAACTGCACTGTGTGTTACAGCGGTCACTCCGGGGCGCTGGGGTCCCCAGTCCGTGGGGGCTGTCCTGTGTCTCAGGCCAGGAAGCTACGCCTGTAACCTGCTCCTCTGCATTCACAGCAGGTCCTCGAGGCAGCCAGGCCTGTCTCCCCATGGGTTCTGTCTCCAGAGATGGAGCCTCTCTCCCCTGAGAACGGAGCAGTGTGGCAATGCTCTCAGACCTTGGCTCATAAAAGCAGTAACCTCCGAGCTGCTGACTGTTGCTCAGCAATAAACACCACTCGTGCTATTAATAAACACTATCTGTCAGCCTTGGTATTTTTAATGCCGGGACACTGTGCCCTGGCATGTGGAGACACTCGGAGACTGAAGGCCGGATTCAGAGATGAACCTAAACTGCTGCGAGGTTCTCCATTGTGCAACCCTGCAGCTCATGCCTATTACAGGGTGGAAGGTCTCTGTTCTCCTTGGTGTGTTAGACAGGATCCAAGTTCCGCCCCACAAGGGATTTCCTCTCCTGTCCTTTGCAATCGCAGAGCACTGACACTCACAGACGGGCTCTACCCACTGTCACAGGCTGGGATAGATCTAAAGGATCTCTGGACCCATGCGAGTCAGTGAAAATACTTCAGCTTTTGTCCCGTGATGATGTGCCAGTACATTCAGCTGAATCAGCAAGGGAATTCTGTCTACTCACACTGTGTCACACTGTGTCTTTGGACTCACAGTCCTGCTCTAGGAAGTTTCATGCACCAGACCTTGAGAAGTGCTCCCCACTGCATAGAGGCTGTCAAGAGAGTCCTGACGGGATTGGTGCCTCTAAATGATGCACATGGATACAGCCTGCCACATGAGACCTCTCCACCGGTAGCCTGGAAGAAAAATAGAAAGGAAAAGGAAAACGAAGTGTTTATGGGGGCTGATCATGTTGTACTGAAGCTCCTGGCTGCTTCCAGCTGGCTGCAGTGTGAGCCATCCCTGCATCAAGCTGGCGTGTTCTCTGCTGGGGTTAGGCTGTACCCAGCTGCGCTGAAGGGCATCGGTGTGAAGCTGAGGGGGGGCCGGCATGGCTGACAGTCCAGTGCAGCAGGAAAGAGCTGGTTTCACCTTCAGCCTCAGTGTTTGGCCCTGACAGCGGAGCTGGGGAGGTGGGTGTGCGGCAGAGCTCAGGGGCAGAGAGGGGTGCCAGTGATACCAGAGGGGAGCGGGGCAGCCCCGGCGCTGCTGCTGCTGCTGCTGCTGCGCCAGGGCCGCTTCGCCCTTTGCCACAGCAAGAGCAGCCATGGAGGGTTTTGGAGGGGCGGTGGGAGAGGAATAGCCGAGCAAACAGCGAGCTGGCCGAGCAAACAGCGGCCAGTGTGGAACAATCGGGTCCCGTTCTGCTAAAGCTCAGCAAATACTGCGTAAGGCGTGCTGCCGGCAGTGGTGCTTGCCCTAGTCATCAGGTAGAGCGCTCTCAGAGGGCAGATACACAACGAGCTGGGGAGGCAGGGAGAAGTTGTGCAAGAGAAAGCTCTGGCCAGCATGACTCAACGCTCATTAGCGGCACACCTACGAGAAGCCCATTAAAACTGAAAGGAAGAAGCTCAAGAACCTTATTTCTTCCCTTTGTTGTAAATAATCTCTTTTATCAGACGCCCGTCTCAGTGTCCGCAGAGGCGGCAGCAGAGAGAGCAGCCCTGTGCATCGTAATCGCCTCCCAGCTCTGCCTGAGCCCATCTCTCCAGCGCCACGGCCCCTACCAGCCCAACTCCAGGCCCCACAGAGCTCCCCCAGACTGACAGGCCTGTCAGTGATGTGATCCAAAGCCCATTTCTCACCCACTGCCATGGACTCTGCCTTCTTTAGAGCCATCCACCCTGATGTCTGCAACCTCTGAGAAAGGCAAAGGCCAAAGCAGCCGAAGGACGGCACTGCCCTTGCGCTGTGAACCATCCTGCACTGGGCTGACAGTGCCCGTGGCACAAGGGTAGACCTGCACCTGGCAGATGCCCTCAGCTTTTAGGTTCAAGCTGGGCTCTCTGAACACCATCCACCTGCCACTTTGCCCTTGCCTGCTTTCTTGGACACGCAGTTGGAGAAAGCATCAAACTAGGGAGGGAGGAGACTTCTATATGTCTAGGTATAAATAGCCTGACCTGGGGGATGTGTGCAGAGTGGAGACATGAGCAGAAACTATGTCTGCAGTACACCTGACACTGGTGTCCCTTGCTGGTACATCACTGGGAAAATGGCTTCATTTTTCTGCTCCAGTTAAAGGCAACGAAACATAGGTTTACACTGAAGTGCTTAGTACACAGCTGTACAACTGGCTGTGGAGCAAAACTCCCTTAAGTCACTTCTCCATTAGTATTTTACAGGGAAATAGTTAAACCCAGCCATCCCTTGCATATGCCTGCATTGCATTCCAGTGGGGGGACTGCATTTTGGTAAACACAGCCTGATGAGTTTGGGTTTAAATCTGAGTTTTAACCTAGTTTTCTGCCTCACAGCATGGATCCCAGTAGTGCCATGTCACTGAGATGTCTGGACTGTACACCCCTCTCAGACCAAGCCTGGCTGTCTGCTGCTGCTGCCCATACTCTCCCATTAGTCTCCATCTAGTTTAAAGACAAAGGGATGTCTTCTCAAGCCGTTCCCATGATTTTGGACTGCTCTTTTGTCACTTTATGTCACTGTCAAACTCTCATTGCATCCTCTACTCCAATCCACTCCAAGTGTTCCCCTTCTGCCCTGCTGCTCCTAATATGCCTGAGCTTTTGGGCTGGCTGGTCTGGACTAAGGTGGGCATCCCTCTTGCAGTTTTGAAAAAGGGATCTCTCTGCAAAGGCAGAGAGTCTGGAAGGTGTGCTGTGTGCTGCAGTGGGGACAAATGGTCCCAGCCCTCTGAGCCGAGAGTGCTTTGCTGTTCTAGACTGTTATCTGCTGCAAAGGAGATAACAGTCTAGAATAGCAAAACACTCTTCATCCTGCCCCATCCTTCTCCCCCGTGTCCCTTTCCCATCTTCACAGTGCCCAGAGAAAGTCTTTTGGAAGGGTCTTCTCTCTCAGAAATAGCATCTTAGGCCCACTGTCTTTTATCTGAATCAGATTAAGTTTCTTTCTGCTTTTCTCTTTCTGCTGTTGACACACAGAAGACTGATATCCCCACAGGGGAGGGTCCGGATGTGCTCCAAATGATGTCAGCTTTGATTTATTATTGTTTAATATCATGTTGCTTACTGTTGCCATTTCATGGAGTTACCTCAGTTTGGGAAGGACTGCTATTCTTTGGACAGGACAGATGGTCTGAAAATTAATTTTTTCCCTTGCCTTACTAAATATCCAAGGCAGGCTGTTCTGTCATCAGAGCTTTGCTTAGGCAAGATCTTTCCTTGGCAGAAGTGGTGAGGGAGAAAGGGGGGATAAGGGAGAGAGCAAGAGGGGCATGTGTGCGCTCTACCACAGCTGAGGTTTCTCAGTTTGTCTACTTGTCTCCCCTCCACAGAACCTCCTTCCACTCTTGCCTGTTTCCCAGTGGTTTAATTCAGAGTTACATCTGGGATGGGGCCAGTGCCAGACTTTGCAGGGAAAAGGGGCAGGAAATGCAGCTGCAGGTAATTACAAAACAACCTGCTCAGATATGTCATTTTGTCCTGTCAGTCAGGGCTGGCTTGTATTTTGGAGGAAGAGGGCTTAGATCTCTTACATTTTTATTCTATCTCATGTAGCTCTGGATGTTCTTTTTCATCCATTGAAACATCTGATCCTTTCGTGCTTCCTGCAAAGCTCTTGGCCTCCCTGATGACAATGATTTCCATCTGTGCTCTCACTCAGATCATTTCCAGGCTCCTTTTGGTGAGCATGTGGATTCACAGGGATCTGGGCTCCCGTCTTGTGAATGAGCTCAAGGGAAGACTGCTTGAGCTCTTGCTGCCTCTCAAGCTTCACAAAGCTCAACTCTCTGTCCTGCAATCGGCCTGGTCAGTGTGGATGGATCCCCATCAGGGGAGCTGGGTTCTGTTGTGCTTCTTGGGTGGGTGACGAGCCAAACTGGTGAACTGTTCAGAGCAGGGAGAAGAAGACTTCAGGCAGAAGGAGAGGAAGGCTCCCATAACCAGATGCTCAAGCCAGCCCAAGTTTCCACCCTAGCCAGAGCCCTACCTGACACACTTTACTTCTCCAGTGTACACCAGGAAGAGAAAGAACACTGCATTTGCTGCCACTACCACTTTTAGTATGCAGCTCTCAAGCACATAGACTTATATGATCTCAAAACATTTGCTTATTTTGTTTGGCATGAATTCTAGAGAACATAACTGTGGGTTTCCGAATATTTAAGGCCAACGTGTTATTCATAAGCCATGTCGGAAACATCCTGAGCATGTGGATTTTAGTGAGGAGAGTCTGGGTTTGGTATGTCCACACACCTCAGGTTTGCCATTCTGCAATGCTGTCTGTGATGATTGCATTTGAGGCTCGCAGTGTCTGTAGTGATGCTAGACTCGTGACATCCTCTTCTCAATATCTTCAATCTACTGGCAAACAGCAATGAAATTATAAGGCAGGTACTGAAGGACTGAGTGAGACCCTGCTTTTGAACCCCTTGCAGTGCCCCTGTTTAAACTCCCAGCAGCCATCACACCCCTGCTCCCTACCCTTCTTTGGCCCTCAACAAAGCCCTCACCATTTTCATTTTAGATGGTGACCACCATCCTTGGCATAACACCCCAACGTGGAACTACATTCCAGGAAGGAGCAGGAGGCAGAGAACTGAGCCTGCTCCTCTGTGTACTCCTCTGTCCACCCATCCCTCATGGTGTTTGAACAAGGCTCATATCCATGCTGGCTGCCACAGCATCCGTCTTCAGCAGCCTCTCCTCCAGGATACACAATCTCTGCAGCACAACTGCCTGACAATTAGCCAAGAGCCAGAGCAGCCCCTGTGGCCCACATTTGCCTTCTGCAGGATCAATTAGGCTGCTTGAGACTGTCTTCAGTAGTCTGATGTTATCTCCACCGTGATGCAGGCGAGCAGCCCTAAGCCCTTGTGGTAAGTATGCCAGGGTCACAGAATCGCAGAATATGCTGAGTTGGAAGGGACCCACAAGGATCATCGAGTCCAGCTCCTGGCTCTGCACATGAAGATAAAATTTCTCCCCTCTGCCTGTGGTCCTCTACCTACAAGATAGGCTGAGCTTCAGAAGTCTTCCAGCTACCTCCGGCCAGCGGGCAAAGATTTTCCTTTAGCAGCACCAAAGATCAAGAAAGCCTTTCTGCCCTGTGCTTGAGTCAAGCCTGCAAGGCTTTTTGGAGATGTATCCTGCACTGCCTGCAAAAGCCACGCTTTTCCTGGCATGTTGAGAGTAGGGAGCCGCTCTGGCTGGTTCTGTAGGGAAGACCCTGAGCTTTCCAACAAAGGTCTGACATTTTGCTGCCTGCTAATTGAGACAAGATAAGTTTGCACCAGGGAGCCTGTTCCTGCTGACACCATCATATCCAGAGGGTCTGCTCTTCTCGGGTGTTAATTGTGTCTAGGAGCACTTCCAGCCATTCTGTGTCACTGCCCAGGGAGAAATGATCTCTACCCTGGAAAGCTTTTACCTAATTAGACAAGACAGATAGGCAGGGAGACGGAAAGAAGGAAGTGGCAAAACCTTGCCCAGGGCCACGTGTTGGGTGAGTCGTGGCAGCCAGGTCTCGTGATATTTGCGCCATGGATACACATTATGTCCACCACAGGGGTCAGGCACAGCACGGTACCAGAGCCATCCCAGGGTCCACCTTCCAGCCCACCCTTCCCCTGCACCCACAGTCTGAATGAGGGTACTTCCCTGGCACAAACCCCAGCTTGGCAGGGAAAGCTTGGCTTGGCTGGGAGCATGGGTGGAAGGACAAGGAGGAAAGCCCTGGCCAGCCAGCAGCCCTCAAGAGCAGATGTAGGGTTTGAATCACTGTCTGCAGTGGGTGGTGACATCTGGGCAGATGAAGGGTATGTGGCCCTGGAGCCCAGGGCTCGAAGGTGGTGTGGCTGATGCTGGTGATAAACACGCAGCCACAGGAGTGATGTGGTGAGCCTTTCCTGTGTGCTGGTGGTGGGTCCCCTTCCCAGAGCAATCACAGCACTGATCACTGAGCTTGGGGTCACCTCTCTGATGCTGTGGTGTCTGATGCTGCATCAATCATCAGAAAGAGAAGACCAGGGTCAGGCTCCACTCATGACACTGGTTTTGTTGTACTCTGTCCCTGCCTAATGTGGAATTTGTCATGGGTCAAAGAGGCCAGATTGGCACCAAAACAGTTCCTGATGCCTGCCTTGTCTTGAATAGCTCAGAAGTAAAATTAACTAGACTACCAATGCTTCTCTGTATGCTGTGGGACACATTCTTGTAGGTCAGTGAGACACCTCCAGCCCAGTCCTGATTACCACTGGCCAAGGCCCTACCTCATATCATCCAGTTTTGCTTCAGAGTTGGGATGTTTGAGTGACAGGACATGGAAAGAGACCAGTCCAGGCTAGGGCCCTTCTTGATGAGATGTTTTATTCTTCTACCCATGATTATTTGGGGTACATCTAGATCTTTAGTTTAACATCCTGGAGGAACAGTTTATATCTTACAGTGGCTGTAAGTTCCTTAAACAGCAAGCCAAGGTCTTGCTAAGGAGGAGAAGGGCAGGAATGAGAGAAAATGACCCTGAACTGTGAGACACTGAACGGAAAAAAGATGCTTATTTCAACTGTTTCAGCAGAGTTTCTTCTAGATACCAACAATCATTTGGGAGCTGCTTGCTCCTGCCCAGATCCCAGAGAATGGGAGAGGAGGTAAGATAGGAACGACGTGTTTCCAGCAGGCTGGGAGGATCATAGCTACTGGGCTTCAGATTCAGCCTGATTTGCAAGCCATTTCAGTGTATACATGCCCAGACTTTATTGCCCACAGGACTCCTAGTGTGACTCTTTTTGCCCTGTTCAGCAATTTCTGATGTTTGGAATCACACGGCATTTGGGTCAGGGGCTTTGTTCATTGAGGAAAGTCAGCTGGGGCAAGAAACAAGCGATTTCACCTTTCTCCCTGATTAGATGAACCAGTCCAATGCAATTAAGCAGCTTAGCTTAAGGCAACAGAAGCCATTATTGCTGGGTTCCTCTGCTCTGCTTGAACTCTGTTATCCACACCAAAAATGTCAGAGGAAAGAAAATTTTCCTTCTGTGCCTGGCGTCTCCCTGGCGCTGGCTGAGTGGCAGGTGCATATCTAAGATACCTCAATGTGCATCTATCTGATCACCTTCTCTCCCTACTTCAGGCTGTCTCATTTGAGGCGGGGTGGGAGTCGGCCTCATAAGAGAGCAAGAACACCTGGCCAGGTGTGATTCTCAGCCCTCTTTCTGGAAAACCTCCTTGTTTTGGCAATCTTCCTTGCTGTCAGGGAGAGAGCTCATCTTGGCTGCTGAAGGCGCTGTGCAAAAGTCTCCACCTGCTCCTTAGGAAACAGCAAAGGTTGCTAAGTGTTGATGAGAACTCCTCTGAGTTCTTTGTGCTTCATTCTTCTTGTCCACTAGGCCTGCACCAGAACAGAGGGGATGCCTGAGGGAAAGCATGTAAAACACTCCACTTTGGGGATAATCCTGAACTTTTTATCTGAGCCTGATCTTTACTTCTACTGCAGGGTTGGGAGGGGTTTTGAAGACTGGCATAAATATCACACCGACTATTCTCTTCTGCTTATGAATATCCATGCTGCAGTCTCTCTCTCCCCCTTATTTCAGCAAAAAAATGTGCAACATTCAAAGAAAAAGAGACACACACACAGATGCACTCATGTATGTACATTCATACACACCTGTGCAATGCACAGAACCGATCCCTATACCCATCCCCAAACACAACCGGAGCTTGAGGGCGGGGTGTATCCTGTCCAAAACCACAGACCGTCTCTTCCTTCACAGCTGGTCCCAGTTGATTTCCTATTTACCCAGATGTCATTAAGCATGGCTCTGCTACTCACACAGGTTTCCCAGTAATAACTCATTGTGGGTTTTTACATTCAGGTGCTGTTACCACCCATTCATGTATTAATAAAGACAACTAAGGGCCTGTGTTTAGAAAGAAATCTCTTTCCAGTGAAAATGCCTCTAATCCATCTTGCTGGTTAGAACGTCCTCAGTGTCCATTTGGCACAGCAAGAGTTATGGTCCAGTAGTTGCTTCCAGCTAAATAGCCTAAGAAGGTGTCCCAAACTCTCTGAAAGGGATGTGGACACTTCCATAGCACTTCAAGTACCACTTTTGCTACTGGCTGTGAAGTGTCCCTGCAGGAGCTGTTGGCATATATCACAGCAGCTGCTTAGGAGAACAGAATAGCAGAGCTTGAGAGACAGGGTGCAGAGGGTAGAGTCTGAGCCAGGAGAGGGTGCGGAGACTGGTGGAGGTAAATACACACCACACAGACTCCTCTGGACATAATAGAAACTGCAGTTATCGAGACACCTCTCTCTTTTCTCTAACAGATACAAAACTCACACTACACCCCAGGAGAAGACCAGAATGGACTGGTTTGGCTTCAAGGTGAGCTTCTGCAGACAATTATGTAGCAATATGAGCTCTTATTCTCATGACAGACCTCTGATTAGAATTGAAGATCTCATCCCTTTTCTTGAAGAGATTGCATAAGTTTTAAGAGCAAAACTGCAGCAATGAGCAACAGAATTTGCTGCCAAATGGGTAAAGCTCCTCTAGGCTGCCAGGAGAGCTGTCTGGTGGGCTAGATAACTGTATGCAGGAGCAAAAGAGCATCACAAGCCTTCCCATCTTCTGTCTCACGCATGAGGGCACGTCAAAGCTGCTCTCTCTGCCCGTGATACCTAAATATCACCTAAATAAACGGTGAGCAAAATAAAACGCATTACATTCATGCTTCTGCCTGTGGGAGAGGAATGAGGAAAGGAGTCCCATAGGGCAGATGTTAGTCAGACTGCCTCAGGTGCTACCAGGAGGTCTTCAGATACCACCACGATAGTTTGTGTAAGGAAGGGAGCAACTCCAAGTTGAGTTACTGTGGGATGGGGGTCATGGCTGCTGGCATGGAGTCTGACATTTGGGGAAGAATCATCAAAGCCTCAGAAGTGGGAGAAATGTCTAGTCCTATAAAAATTACACGTGGATGGGGAAGAAAAAGGAGGGCCTCTTTTTCTGAAATGGTGTCTGGAGAGGGCTTATTTTTTCACTTTAGCAGGTAGCACATTATCCTGAGATGGACAATGATGGTTTCATTTCTGAAGCTGCTTGTCCCTGTGTTCTTGCAGACACAAATATTCTCCCCAATGCTTTTACAACACAGAGAGGAAAGTGACTTCATGGCATTCCTTTTCTGACTGTTTCTCTGACATGTGCTTTCTAAACATAGATCTAAAAATCAGAAAGCACCAGGAGAATTACAGGTTTCTACACCCTATTGTGCATTATAATAATTATAATTATTGTAAATACGGCCCAGACACTGTAATTTTCTGCTCTCCATTGGGCCTTTCTTTTTCATTTTGTTCTTCTTTTTATGACTGTTTTCTAAGAAAGTTTTCATATGTCACCTTGTAGATGGGAAATGGCAGAGTCAGCTCTTAAAATAAAAGGAGAGGAGTGGCTTGGGGGGGATGGAGAAAATGATGAAAAGGGAGTGAGGAGAGGGAAGTGTTATATAGTCTGTGGTGAGGGCACCAGTCAAGACAATCGAGAGACCTAGTGCTGTACCTAACCTATTGCCAACTTGCTATATGATTATAGAGTCCATCTTTGTACATATTTTTGTTGTGGAAGCCTTCACTCATCTCTTATCTCATTGCCTGGCTCAGCACCTATTTGGTCGTAAATTTAGAGGTGCTGAGCACTTCTCACATGCAATACCTGATTGAAGTTATTGTAAGAAGGTATAGTAAAGATATTTGAATAGGTGGAGTTTTTGCAGCATTGTTCAAGTACAGTCAGGAAAACTTGGTTTATGTTTTGGATGGAGGGGTACACTATAGAACAGGCTCTGGTTCTATGCCCTGTGTGTCTCCAGAGCAGAGAAGTTGCTTAGATGTGTTTTCTTGCACAGGCAACTTGATCCTCTTCCTGTGGACATTAAGGCATGGCATAGAATCATGGAGACTGAGAAACAAGTATATCCAGTATTTGTCCCAGCAGGAAATCACAATGTGGCCAGGGTATGGACTTAGACATGTAAAGCAGAAATTGTTCCTACACCTCAGAGAACAGACACAAGTAATGCCATCTACATTCAGCTGAGTAATGAGGAAAGGAAAGAGGAAGCAACCAGTGTCAGGAGAAACAAAATATCCAGACACCCTGGAGTCAGGAAAGAGTTTACACTGAATTCAGACTGAACTTCAAGAAATAATTAGAAAGAAAATGGAAAAAGGTAGAATAAGATGGATAAGACTTGGGGGATACAGTGCAACAGACAGTAGGAAAACAGCAAAAATATCTGTGTGATGTAGAGAATAGGAAAGAGGAAGGCAGGCAAAGGAGAAATCACCTGGAATGAGAATCTGTGTTTTGAAATAATGAGCTGAGTTGAAACATCACCATCAAAAGCTCAGCAGAGATTCAGATTGAACTGCAGTGATTTATCCAACTTTTGCCAGAGCAGGAGCAAAGTAGTTTTGAGAAGTCTCTCACTGAGAACTTGGACTTCTTCCTCTTCTCAAGATTCTTCACTGGAGACTTCCAAAGGAAGCTAAAGAGCAGAAAAATGCACTCTGCCACATGACCAGGGAGCTTTGCTTTTACATAATTATGAAGAAGGTAAATGAGTCTTTCTGGGTGACTTTCTACCAAGCGTGTAAGGTTTAGAGTGTGGACTAGGGGTGTGAGAGACGTAGGTATTACTCTGCCATTGAAAAGGGAAGATTGCAGCCAGTGCAATCAGGATTTTGGCTTCTAATTCAAGGCTGGAGAAGTGATTGACTGTAGCCTGAAAGTGGGTCAGTAGAGTTTAATTTCTGCCTTTTCCACTGTCCTGCAGTAACCTACTGAATCACTCTCTTAGTACAGCAACTCCAATCCGCCGCCTCACAGAAGGTTTCCTTGATGCTGAATTTGCTGTTTGCAAATGCCTAGAAATCTACTGCTGAAAGGAGGTACATTATCCCTCTGCTGTATGGGTCAAGAAGTTCTTACAAGCAGGTCTGTGTACTTGCCTCTGGCCGTCCGTAAACGCAGTGCTACTGCAGGCAATGCAATGGGCTGAGCACAGCCTGTGCATTAAGAGGAACATTTGCCATAGTATTTGGAAATAAGTCAAATCGTCTGCTATCTACATTTCTTACAAATACCACAGATTCCTTACATTTGTGCCTCCACCATTCCAAGCTGTTGCTTTGACTTGCTAATAGGTCTCTGTTGTAAAAAAAAAAAAAAAGTGTGCTTTTTTTTTTTTATGGAGCTAACACTCAGATGTTACTTTGTGCCCAGAGAGACAGCAAGGACATGGAGTCTGCTGGATTCCAGGAGGAAAGGTCTGCAGGGCACCCAGTGGGAAAATTACCAGGCAGGTATTTATGAAAACAAGGTGATCTGGTTGAATTCAAGACTGTACTACAAACTATGTGCTTATCTGGTGTCAATTGGCAGTTTAATTGAATTAATTGGAGCTATGCTGATTTATAACTACTGAGGGTTTAGACAATTCTACGTAAACAGCTCTAATGAAGCCCCTTTCAAGGCACCAAGAGTCTATACCAAGAGATAAATCTTGAAGAGCTATAGGCCCTTGCCAATTGTCTTCCAAACTCTGCTCTTCCTTGTCACTGTAAATAATGTATGAGCTCTCCTGATTCAG
This sequence comes from Tichodroma muraria, assembly GCA_013390105.1. Taxonomy (NCBI): domain Eukaryota; kingdom Metazoa; phylum Chordata; class Aves; order Passeriformes; family Sittidae; genus Tichodroma; species Tichodroma muraria. The sequence goes on along the minus strand of WAAG01053481.1, from coordinate 15,765 downwards.
GTTCAGCCAAATCACTTTTCGTTGCTGTCAGCTTTTCTGATGCAACTCCTCCAGCCTGTGCTGAGTCACTGATCACAATTAAAAACCAGCAGCGATCATAAAGAGATGGATATTCCCACAAGCAGCTGCATCAGGTGAGAGATGGTGTATGGAGCTAGGGTGATGTGCCAAATTCTAGTTTGACCCATGGAGAAATACACACCAATGGAGTGGGAACACTGAGCCTTGGCATCTCAACTTGGGATTGGCTGTCTATCCAAGAGGTAGGTGTTCACCCCAAGTCAAGGTGTTACCTTCTTCAGCAATCACCAAGGTTTGCAGAAGAGAGGACTGAAAGAAAAGTTATGGCTAGTACTGAGCAGGTGTTAAGAAGAAAGCTGGATGAAAAGTGCCTGAGGATCCCTTTGGGCACATGCAGAGGTAAGGATTTAGCCCCTCAGGCAGTAGCCATCCTTTGTGGGCTCACATCACCTTCCCTGCAGTCCTGTCTGTGGTGTAGCAGCAGCATTCAGCAGCTGTCTCCCCAGCAGTGGGTGGAGGATGGTGGGTATATTACCCACCACACAAGACTGCCAGAGGGCTGTGTGGTATCTACTGCACCTGCCTGGCCCCTGGGTATTGCTGAGAGCGCTCGAAAAAAGGAGAACATGAGGATTTCCAGAATAGGCAGCTGGCAGTTTAATTTCAGCAGGGGTAGGTACAAGGTAATGCAACATGAAAAATAAATTTAAGCTATTTATGTAACATGACAGGCCCTAAATAATTTATTTCTTACTCAGGAAAACGTCAAGGTCCTTTTCAGGCTCCTTAAGCAGTAGCAAACACAATAGCTAGCACTGAAAATGCTGTATTATTATACTTTCCTATGAATCAAAATGATGTCTACATTTGAAACTATGTACTCAGATTTTGTCACTTTTCTGAAGGATATATCAGAAATAGAAGATGTCTAGAAATAGTTGATACAAATTATTAGAAGACCTAAAAGGATTTCACAAAAAAAAGTTTAGGACTATTAATTTAGAGAGAGAGATGTGACATGGGAATGAAAAGAATATTGGCAGGGAGAAGGCACATAAGATCCTGGCATTTACCCTTTATTAAAATACCAGAATGAGAAAGAAAAAGATCATGACTTAAAATACTGTACCTGAAATACTAATAAAGGAACACACTGCAATACACAGTATGTAACCTGGAATTTGCTGTGTGAAAGCACGACTGGGGCCAAGAGCTTGGGAAGACGTTACTCTCACATTTTCCATACAGAAGCAATAAAAATATCATCCACCCCTACACCAGCTGGGCTAAAAACCTACATGGGATATAAATCTTCATCTTGCATGACAATAATTGCTGCGAGCTAGACGAGGAAGCCTATTGCATAACTGTCCACTACGAGGGTTTTACTACCTCCCATGAAGCATGTGGTGCTGGCTGCTGGCAGAGATGTGCTGCTCGGCAGGGATGCGGCCGCTTTCGCTTGCCATCCCGCCTGTTTCCATACAGTGTTTCCTCTGGAGCAGGTGCCTTAGTTGTGCAGGGGACCTCTGCAAGAGTGGGACAGACGGCCTTCTTGAGTGCCCACAGCAGTGAGGTTTGCATGTGGCATGTGTGGTGATGTTCTGGTGAGTTGGGCTGAAATAAGACCTGCCTCTGGCCTTGGGAGATGGGAAAGCTGGGAGTCATTCCTCTTGGTCCCTGCAGGGGCAAGCTCCATGGGTAGGAGTCAGCTGCAGGGAAGTTGCCCATCTGCTGCAGACATCAGCATTCCCTTGAGACAGAAAGTTCTGGGGTGAATCACTGCTGCTGTGATCAGCCACCACCAGAAAACATGAAACAGTTCCCTTAGGCAGCCAGAACCCAGACTGCAAACTGGTCTGGAGAGAAGGGCTGGAAGTCTGGCTTTGGCCCAAAATTTGGTACAGAGCTAGTGCAGAGAACCAAAGGTTCTGATGTTCAAAGTTGGTGCCTGACCTGGAGTTAGGAGCAATAAATTTGTGGGAAGTCATCTTTGGAAAGGCTGATTCAAAATGTGAGTGCAACAGGAAAGAGGTGCTGTCTCCTTGCCAAAAGATGCTTTACTACTCTTCATCTGCAGTATGATCAGGTGCCAGTCAGGAGTGAGACTCTGCAGCTCAAGGCAATATTCATACAGAGCAGCAGATAAGAATCTAACAGATGTGGCTATTTCAATGTCTAGAAGTGAAGAGGAGCCAGGGGAACATCAAGGCTATGGGTTGTCCGAACATGCCAAAAAATTGTCCCATGATTTTCTTCTTAGCCCTTGCCTGCTGGTTTTCAGGGCAAGACCCCCAACTTTTCCGTGTGTAGAGTAAGTCTGAAAGATATTTTCAAAGCAAATCAATTTTTGTTTTCCTTACAATACGGATCTTCATAGTGTTTCCAGTTTGGGGATTTGGGGGTTTACATTTTATATTTCATTTGCATACTGGAATTTCAAAGCATCTGTTAAAAATCCTAATTCATGTCCTTTTTGTGTTTCACAGAGATTGCTGCCTGTTTTAGGACAAAGTTTCAATGCATGATATGACAAGAGATTTGAAGCTTTCCATTCTTCTATTTTTAAGCAGAATTAAGAGCAGCTATTATATAGTACTAATTAAAAAACTTATCTTTCTCTACAGATCAAAGTGACTTTTGTTTGCAATGAAACAGTCTGACAAAAAGTCAAACACGAAAAGTGTCACACCGCTTCATTACAAAACAAACAGGAGACACTTTGATCTGTGAAAAAAAGATAAGGTGTTTTAATTAGTACTAATAGCAGCTGTCCATCATGATTTAAGAAAGGAAATAAACCAGCAATATTTCAAGTCTTTCATATGGTGATGTGCATGCTGAGGGGCTCTCGTTAAGTTGAAAGCCTTACATTGAAAATTGCAATAAAATTTTGAGTTTTTTAAAATTTATGAATATGTATTTCTCAACCCAGAACAAAGAAGATGCTCATATTGACAAATTTTGCCGGGGAAATCTCTACTGATATTCATGTCTGGTTATTAAAAACAATGCATTTTATCTAAACATTTTTTAGGACGGAAAGCAGTGTTTAAAAACATTCCAACCTGCTCTGTCTGCAGACACTGGTTTCAGGTGTAGCCGTGCTGGGTGGGGTACGGAGGTAAATAACACAATGCAGAAGCAGCTTCACCAGCGTGCTCCTGGCAGACACCTGCAGTGCAGCCCTCCAAGCACATGTCACTTGGCCAAGTCACTCTGGCCTTACAGCTCAGCCCTTGGCACCCTCTTCACTGCACCATGAAGCCACAAGCATTCCTGGACATGTTGGGGGAAGGAAGATGGGCTGAGGTCTCACAGGTAGTGCTGGCTGTTAGGAAGCAGCAACTAGTACCAGTCTTCTCTTCAAGGAACAAGGTGCCCTCTCGGTGCAATCCTGCTTAGTTTTTCATGTTCCTGGTCCAGGGCAAGTGCTTTGAATCCGTCTGTGTCAAATGTTGCCAAAAGCAATGCAAGCCTGCTCTTAGAAAAACAGTGGTTATCTATCTGTAAGTATTACCACTGATTCTCCCAGGCTCTGTGTGTTGTGCAAACCTGGTGAAGGGAAACTCCTGTCCCGGGGAGCTGTACTAGCAGAGGGAGCATAAGCTGCAGGAGGACCCCATTGCTGCTAATGAGGTCAGTGTGATGGATGATCAGGCAATGGGTGAGCGTGTCAGAGGGTCAGTCAATGGTCTGAGCTATGGAGTTCATTTTGCTCTTCTCTTCCACTTTGCTTTTAACAGGCAGTGAATTTCCTTCAGGAACCCCATGGAAAGGGTCCTCAAAACAACATCCTGTGATCTCAGGGGCAAGCAAACATCAGTCTCAGTCCAATTCTTGAACGTCAACTCTGCCCCTTGTTCCCGGATCATTGAGAGCTGCTGGGCTCCTGTTTATCTCACCTTTGGTCCTGCTCTGTGTTTACAGTTAAGCTGTTCATTCAAGTGCCATATAAGTTTGTTAGGATTTGCTGAGGGAGCAAAGGTCTTCAAGCAGAAGATGAGAACAGAGGAAAAACAGCCTCTGGCTGCCACGCTTCTCCAGGGCTTGCCTCAGAGATGTTACTCAAGATGGGGTGGCAGCTAATGGGTACAAAGGAAAGAGCAGTAGCGATAAGTCGGCAAAACTTGGAGGCCTCCAAGACTCCCCTTTGTGGTTGTTTGTGGTTGACTTCTCAGTGCCTTTATGAGAGTGATGATGCATTCATTGCTGATTTTCCTTCTAGTATTTTATCAGCAATGGTTTTTATGGTTGCACTAAATTCTGAAATACAGATGGGGTGACTGCTCTTGCTGCCTCACCCCAGCCCTTCACGTTTATAGTCTTCCATATTTGTATTATATCTGTGGTAGATAATAGAAATAAATAAAGTGTCATGGGAAGAAAGTATACCTTTTGTTTGCACCAAATCACACGATTAGGAAAAAAGATGAGCTTTAAGGCACATAAGGGCAGGTCTTCCCTCACTTGCTCATACTCTACAGTAATGTAAGACCTCCAAATTTAGAGTTTTAGTTCTTCAAGGAAGAAAACCTCATCAGGCTGGCCCTTTTTGATAGGATCCTTGATATCTCTGTGAGGAAGGGATAGGCCTCCAATGCTGTAAGAATCCCTCATCATTGCTGTGACTGAAATACAGTGAAATTATTTGGTATGCAAGAAATTCAGGGCTGTGGCTGAAAGGCACTCGCTGCGTATGAGGTAAACTGAAGTGAGAGCCACTGGAGAAGAATGTTAACTCAGGCAGGGACTAAAAAACCCATCTGCATGATGAAGGATAGTAAAAATATTGTGTGAAGGTGGAAAACATGTGATTGTTTGTAAAATCTCAAAGGCACCCTTGAAATAATATTTGCGAAGGGTAAGGAGAGGAAAATCCATCTGTTTATCCAGGAAGCCATACTGAATACGACTGGAAATGGCAACAACGCTGGGGTCAAGACCAGGTGTGGACATCATGTTTCAACCACTTCCTTCCAGCTGGCAGTAGTGTTAGGGAAGGGTGGCCATGCAGGTGGCTTGGGTCTCAGAGTGTGACTCCAATGGCAAGAGCAAGCCTAAAGAAGCAAGCTCCTCTACAGGCCAAGAGTTAGTCCCCCTGGCAGGCAGTGTGATGTAAACCTGAAGGATTAGAGCTAAGAGGCTAGGGTGAGGAGGTGGCTGGAGAAACTGAAGGAATAAACATGCTGGAGGTGGAATTTCATGTTTTGCTGTATTTTCCAACTTGTGAGTCTGAGGAATCACAGCCAGGTTTGCAGGACTGGCCATAAGTGGAAGCTATCCCTGTCCATAAAGTCTACCTCCATACCACATATGTCCCAGTGACAGAAGGGACACCCTCTGCATGTCCCTTCTGCCTAGGTCTGTCATTTTAGTGGCTCATGGATTCTTTATTTCCCATATCCCATGCAAATGTTCAGTCCAAACCACAGTCCCTTTCTCCACTAACCACCCCTTCCTCAGGTTCGTAAGAGAAGGACAATCAGCCCTCCAGGCTTTAATCAGCTTCCTTCCTTCCTTTTACGTTCCTTGCCTAACCAGCCTTCCCCAGGTGGGAGGACCCAGTGTTCTCACACAGCCCACATGCTCTGTAGCCATGCCAGCCACAGAGCGGCACCTCCTGAGGCTGCCCTGGAGCTGCCCCTTTGGTGGCAAGCTGCATGACATTTCCACAAAGGCCCTTTGCTTTCCCCCTCAAGGCAGTCCCAAAGATCAAATAATCCAATACATACAACACCATGTTGTGGTGGAGTAAGTGCTGCTGGGGTTGCAGGCAGGGAGTGGGATTGCTGTCACTGGGGTCCCTTCAGCCAGTTTTCTTACCTGCTTACTATGGGTACCCTCCCCTTGCCAAGCAGGCATCGAGAGGTGGGCCGGGTCTGGTGACCCAGCCATCATCAGTGTATGTGAGGGGTCTGTGGCATCATGCCATGTAATTCAGGTTGGCAGTGTACACATGTGCCAGCCCTGCCCTCAAATCCCAAGGACCCCCTTTGGCCCCGTGTTCTGGAAACAGTACAGCACCAGGCATGCCCTATGTCTTACGCTTTTTCTCCAGGATGATAAGCTGACTGTCCCTGTCAAGTTATGTTTCTGGAGATGCCTCACACTCCAGATGCTGTGGTGAAGGCCCAAGGATAGCACAGCCATCTCTGCTCTGAGCTCAGCCTGGGCTCATGACTTGTGACCTTGCACATATTTGTCCCATAGCCACAGAGGGCCTCGGTCCTGTGCACAGGTCCTGGTCCTGTGCTCAACATAGAGAGCAGCATCCCACGTTGCTGTTTTATACCTCTGGTTGGGGATCTGCTTATGTTCTGGCAGCTGGGTCTCCAAATGGCTGCATCAATCCTCAGTGGGAGAGGGGCACAAGTTTTCAGGGGTCATGACCTCCTCCAGGGTACACCAGGAAATTTGTGGACAGGACATCACAAACCCTTTTCTTTCTTAACAAAAGTCATCTCCAGACGAGATTGTGGGCTTTTGGCCTGCGTGGAACTTCCCACCTACTGATTCCACAACTTAATTGAGAATTAGTTTTCAGCCACTTCCTCTCAGCAGCCACTGTGAGAGGCTCTGGTCCATGAAAACAAAGCACTTGCCTTGGCCGCATACTAGAGCTGAACATGCCAAGCAGATGGCCAGTCGGCCGTTTCTTCCCATCTCTTCAGTGGGGGATCTCAGGATGCTTTGATCATGTCCTCTGAGTGAGGACAGCTGGGCTGTAAATCAGGGTCCCTGCTGCTCTGAACTCTTTCGTCCACCCAGCCACCACAGAGAGGAGACATGTTTTTTCTTTCCATGCAGGGGTGAGGCAGGGTGAAACCTAGACCTGACAGCTGGGCCAATAGACCTTTCTGTGCTGTTCACTTCTTGCTTTTGCAGGAATTTTCCACCTTAAAACTCCATCTAGCTTCACCTCTTCTATGCAAATAATATAGGCAAGAGGTCATCTTCTTTCTTGTGTAAAGAACAACCAATTACACTTAGATGATAAGCTGAAAAAGTGCCAAATTTCTTTTTATAGCTTCTTTATTGCTCCCTGTCTGTGTGTATAGAATGAGGAGAGCTGTGATTTACATGGTGACTTTAAGGCTGATCTGCAGAGACTGGGAATAGACTGAGATAATTTTAAGGCAAATGGGTCATAAAAAAATGAACAAACACTGGGTAGCTACTGAAGTATGCATGCTGCCTTTTCCATCTTAAAAGGCACAAAGGTGATGCACGTGAGGGTGGGACAGCAAATTTGGAGGGAAATTCAAAGGAGGCTCAATATTTCTGACATTATCCAACTTCTAGCCAAAGCTCGGCTTGTGCTATCACTTTTCCAGTGAGGCTCATGACCTCTGTTAAACATGCCATAACCCTGGAGGGGTTGTGTTCAGTAACTGGGCTCTGAAACAGACTTCTACTCCAGGCAAATACCAAGGGCCTTTTAAGATGGAATTCAATATATTCCTGAAATGTAGTGCCTGTGAGAACTGAGGACCAGGCTGGGTGAGCCAGGCAGCCCGTACAATCTCACATTCCTTGGCTGGAGACAGGTAGTGGATGTGTGCAATTCTTGTACAAGTCAGGTCTACAGTCTACTGGATTTTTCCCTCTCCAGCTGTCACCCTGTATCACCCTTGCCGTTTGGAGTTTCCAGGTCTCTTTTCGGTTCCAGAGGGGTTCTGTCTGGCAGACAAAACATTAATTAGAGCCTCTGTTGATACTATCACACTCATTTTGTGTCCTTGCAGATGCCAAGTAAGTGAAACAGCCTCCCTGTCTCTGTGCAGTCCCCAGAGGACTGCCGATCCCCTCTCCAAATTACAACTGGTGCAGGGAAACACCAGAGCATTAGAAAGACACCCATAAACTTTGTATGCATTTGTGTGTCCTTGGTGTTATAAAAGCACCATGCTCTACAACATCTTTACTCAGGTGGCCATTCTATGCACTCGTATACAGGCCCAGAGAAGCTGAGAATGTAGTCTAGCAAGGCAGGGCCTTCCTGAGGGCTGTGGAGGAATTTTCCATCTCCTGCACCATGTTTTCTGGCATCAGCATAAAATATTCAAGCAAATGAGGCTGGCGTTAGGACTGGAGTAATTTCATTTACCACCATGTATTTGACAGCGGGCTAACAGGCTCCTTGCTTTGCTCGTGGTGCTGCCACTGCAGTATGTTGATCTGCTGACTCCGGTGAGCAGAGACAGGCTACAGTTGTCGTGGAACCTACCTGCCTTCCTTTGGGCCTCACTCCCAAGTTCAGTGATTGACAAGGAAACGACCAGATCCAGTGAGTCCCTGGCACTCCACCAGTTGCTGGACCCTCTGGGTCTTGGCAGGCTGCACATACATGTTAGGATTTCTTCTTTTTGGGACCTGCTTTACTCAAAGGTGGGTGAAAGGAACAATTCTTTAGGTCGTGCCTACTGCCAACACTGGCTTTTCTGGTCACTGCTGTCGGATATAATCCCCACTCTGAAGCATTCTTTGAAGCAACCAAGTGTGTTAGAAGAGTTGAGGAGCATTTTAGCTTGTGGTCCTCACATGAAGGTGCTGGGGGTGTGAATTTCAAAGCCTTTTGGTCAACTGGAAAATCTCAGTCCTGAGATTTAGAGTGAAGATGGAATGAAAAGGTAACACACAGGACGTACAAGGAAGTCACTACTTCCTCCCAGGCAGAAGTTTCCCACAGAAAAACAGGACACGTCTGCCATGCAGAAAAGTGTAAACAGCAAGTTCTGCCCATATCCATTGGCCAGCGTTGTGTTTTGAAGAGGCAGGAAAACCTGTCACGCTGGCGCAGCTGCCCATGAGAGCAGGTGATTAGAGTACAATAGGCAGCCCTGCAAAATCACCAGGCTGATGCCAGAATCCTGCAGTTGCTGTGGACCATGTCTGAGTCATGTGCAGGGTCCAGAGACTTCCCTTGTGGTGCAGAAAATGAGCAAGGTTTTCCACTGAGTGTTCCGTTTTTCCTGGTGCAAATTGTTGTTTTGACCTTCAGGTGCAGGCACATCAATTATAAAACCACACAAATTAATGCCTGACCCTTCTAACAACATACCAGCAGAGGGAACACACAGGAAACATCCTGAGCTATGAAAGAAACTCAAAGTCACTCAACCACACAAAACCCAGGCAGAGTAGGTGGACCTAACAGCATACACTGGAGATGGCAACCGCACTGCACCGTGCCCCGAGGCAAGCCTGTCCAAGGGTGTGTGCAGTCCTTAGGGCACCTACAGGCCTGCCACACACTCCCTTTCTGCAGATACTCAATGTTACGTCATCTCTCGATCTCAAGGGGTTGCTAATGAGCTTTGGGCATGCTCTGTTATTAAAAAGGATATCCCAACAGCTGCATGTGCTGCTTGGGCTGGAGGAGAAGGGGATACAGCTGAGAACCAGAATCCAGGGTACAAGTGCAACACTGACAGACCTGCCAGTTTGTAACATTGGTGACTTGCAGCCACACAGGTATGACACAGGTCAACACAAAGGCCAGACTTTGCTCTCTTCTCCACTGGCATGAAACAAACATCTATCCCAGAATTTTATGCAAATGACTGCTAAACTTGTCTAAAGAAAAATTAGAATTAGTTTTGTTTTGAAAGATGTACCTAGTCAGGAATTAGAGGAGTTCAGGACTCATCTCTGGAGACTTTTATCCCACCCATAATAACATTACTTTTGAGAACTTTCCAACAGGACATTGGGCAGCTTGTCACTATCTGAAGGCTACAGACGGGACCATTCTCCTTGTGTATGAATTTATCTACCAAACAAACTGGTATGTAGCAAGAATTTTCTAAAGCTGTTCACACCCCAAATCCTACCCTGAGGTTTGGTTTTTACAAAGAAGTATTTGGCACTAGCTTGTATGAGTCTTGAAGCTTTCAGGATCTCAAGGTGAAGCCATGCTGAGTCTCCTTTATGCAGAGTGCAGGAACAGGACACAGAGATCCCTGTGGTCGACTGGACACTGCAAGCAGAAGGTGATCTTCACTGCAGGGCTGAAGGAGGCCTGGGTATATTTCTCAGGGGGTCCGCACACGGCTGTTCTGGTTGTTGCCATACACATTAGGGAGCCAGGTGCTGCTTGGTGACATGGTGCACCCACATCACCTGGCTCACTGACTGAGGCTCGCCGTAGGTGGTAAGTGAGGAAGACAGTGCACCTTTCCAACCTATTGTGACACCTTCTGGCAGCCCCTACAACAGGAGGATGCCTCACAGTGACAGATACTTGCTCTGCAGGTGTGGCTCTCTGAACACCACCTCCTCCAAGGCAGGCAGATCATGGGGCTGTGCAGGGCTTCCAGACAGAGTCTGTAGGGCATGGGTGCACACACGTGGAGCTGCTCACATGTTCTGGATGGTGTTGTAGGCATGCTGGGCCATGTGGGGCAGGGAGCATGCTGATCTGCTTGGCTGCTGGGGTTCCCAGAAGTGCTGGTGTCTGTGGAATGCCTTGGCTGTTTTGTTATTCCCCAAATGCAATGGTTTACCCTAATGCTTGGGAATATTCTTGATGATGAAGTCATAGGGCTATGTGTAGTCTCGACAAACATACAATCACAAACATACAAACATACGATCCAGGGCCAGGCTGTGCAAGCATTCAGGGCAGAAGGCATTTTGTCTTGGAGGTCTGTCATCGCTCGACAAGTTAGATGTATTTGAGTTTCTGGTGAACTTATGTTCACATACAAGAACAAAAAGACCACAGCACACAAGAACGTAGCAATGGCCTTACTGGCTTAGACCCAAGTGTTCACCTGAACATTCATTTAAGTCTGGGTGCGGGCACCTAGGAGGTCAGGCAGGTTGGAGTGGAGAGGGATGACGTGTGGGAAAGGACGAGACAGAGGCAGCAGGGAAGATATGACCTGGCTGTCAGGCATGAGGACGCCTGGGATACTCAGCCCAGGGGTGCCATGAGTTGGTGAGAAGCCATATGGGTGAGAAGCCTGCATGCAGCCAGGTGTCTTCCTAATAGGCTGCAGCCCTCTGTGAACATGCACCAGTTTCAAAGCACCACACAGGCATAGGTAGGAAAGAATAATAGCTGCCAGGAGGCCAAGGGCCCAGACTAACTCAGGAACATGGGCGTTTCATTATTGCTGGGTTCATTATTGGCACAGGGAAGAAATTCATAACCAACAGCAGGTTTGCCAGAGCAGTTAAACAGAGCAGTGTAACAATAGGAATTAGCATTTCAAATATTTTATTTTGCTTTGCAATTCCTCTCAGGCTGCTTCCAATTACGAAGGGTGACTTTGTCAAGCCTAAAGTAACTTCAATATGGTAGACAAATTCTCAGATCTTGATGTTGAATTGTCTGCCCCTTTGCCTCCCTCACCAAAAACCTCTACTTTTTTTTTTTTAATTGGAAAGCTTGAGCATGGGAACAGTTCTTGTCTCTTCTAAAAGTAGCACATGGGTCCAGATCATGAAAATTTAATGAGGATAGAAGTTCCTCTTGTTTTTAAAACTAAAATTTTGTAAGAGCAATTTATGAATGGTAAAATCAGTCCTAACATAATGCTTCAGATATTTACCCAGACACTTACTGAGAACAGTGCTGATGTCCTGATGTCACAAATCCATCTTTGTTACTGAAGATAGTTGTCTGATTTGCTCTGCTGCTATGCTCATAGCTAAGTGGCCCATGCAGTTCCCTCTCCAGGAAGGTGCTTTGACAGACTGCACCTGGCAGTCTGATTTACAAAGGTGTTTTTGAGTACAATCATGTGTCGTGGTTGTTTGCCACAAGAGAGGACTGGATTCAAAAGTTTCTTTCCACTGCTCTGCCCTGTTCTCGAGTATCCAGAATTCTCAGGGATGGTGACTCAAACTCTTTCCTGGGCAATGCTTGACAACCCTTTTGGTGAAGAAATTTCCAGTCTAAATATTGAATCTACACCTCTCTAGGCACAACTGGAGGCTGTTTCATCTCATCCTGTCTGTTGTTACCTGGGAGAAGAGATTGACATCCACATGGCTACAACCTCCTTTCAGGTAGTTTTAGACAGCAATAAAGTCCCCTCTGATCCTCCTTTTCTCCAGATTAAACACGCCCAGTCGCCTCAGTTGCTTCTCATAAGACTTGTGCTCCAGACCCTTCACCAGCTCTGTTGCCGTTTTTGAACACGCTCCAGCACCTCAATGTCTTTCTTGTAGTGAGGGGCCCAGAACTGAGCACTGGGTTCAAGGTGAGGCCTCCCCTGTGCCGAGTACAGGGGGACAATCCCTGTCCTGGTCCTGCTGGCCACACCATTGCTGGCACAGGCCAGGATGCCATCGGCCTCCTTGGCCCCCTGGGCAGACACTGGCTCGTGTTCAGTCGCTGTCAGTCAGCACTCCCAGGTCCTTTTCTGCTGGGCAGCTTTCCAGCCACTCTTTCCAGCCACAGCCTGTGGTGCTGCAAGGGCTTGTTGTGACCCAAGGGCAGGACCTGGAACTTCACGTTGTTGGCCCTCCTACAGTTGGTCTCAGCCCATTGATCCAGCCTGTCCAGATCCCTCTGCAGGGCTTTCCTATGCTCCAGCAGATTGATACTCCAATAGAAATTGGTGTGTCTGCAAACTGACTGAGGGTGCCCTCAATCCCCTCATCCACACCATCCATAAAGATTAAACAGAACTGTCTTCAACACGGAGCCCTGGGGAACAGCACCTGTGACCAGCCACCAGCTGGTGTGACTCCATTCACCACCTCTCTCTGGGCTTGGCCATCCAGACAGTATTTTGCCCAATGAAGAGTGCACCAATCCAGGGCATGAGCGGCCAGTTTCTCCTGGAGAATGCTGTGAGAATTGGTATAAAAATCTTCAGTTAAGTCCAGGGAGATTCATCCACTGCCTTTCCCTCATCCACTAAGAGGATCACCCTGTCACAGAAAGCCAGGATGGTCAAGCAGGACCTGACTTTCATAAACCCATGCCTGATCCCCTCATTGTCCTGTGATGCTTTCAGTCCCAGAGAAGTTCAGTACTATTCTCTGCTGGCAGAAAATTCCACGCCGACACTGTAATTTCAGAAAGATACAATGGAAAAAGCTGCTTCTCAAAGTTGAGAGGACTTCTGCTCATGGCTGAAGTCACTCACTTCTGCTTCAGCAGCTAGGATCTACTTTTGGAGACAAGTGGTTTAGGGAAGACATAGCATTGCTTTTGATAGCAGACCTAATGACAGAGGGAGCTGGCCTGGAGGTGACAGATGCCCAAATAATCTGTTGCTGCTTGTCTCTGAGAAGATGAAGGTGGCAGTGATGCCTGTTCCCTCACCCCTATGAACAAGAATGGGTTGGATGCTAACCTTCCACCCCAATGGAGCCAACAGTACTCACTGATCCCGTTAATTGGGGGCTGAGCTCCTACTTAGCCTTTGCAGCTGCTATTGTAAAATGGTATAAAGTCAACTAAGAACAAATAAGACCCAGATTCTGCAAGGCCCCCTGGCAAGTTTCCAGCTTTCTGAGGCAGAGACAAATGCAGAGAAACAAGGCAAGGATATGTGTTGGCATCCCTGCTTGAGAGTTGTGTCAAGGGTAGCCTAGCAGCATATTCTACCCCAAGCAGGCAAATGCAAGTGGAAGTGGGGGGCTACATGCCATGCTTTCCTCTTCCCCACTTTGCTTTTCCAGGAACATACTAACACTTCCTCTCTTGAAGAAAGAGTAGCCATCACAGGAAACAGCCCATAACGTCCTCCATCATTAACTTGGCTCCCCTTTCTGTCTGAGAGTCTGAGCAACCTTCTTGGCTGGTCCATGAAATAGGAGTGAGAAGGAGAGTCTGCCTCCCTGGGACTCATGGTTGAGCTGGTGAAAGGCAAAAGGCTGCCCTTCTCACTGTTGCTGGAAAACTGCAGCTTATTCTACTCACAGTTGTTGGAATTTCTGCATCAGTGCAACTCTCCTGACTTCAGGGGCACCATGGATGGAAACAGCCTTCTTGTCAGCAATGCAAAAACCATTTATCTTGTGAAAACACCAGTGGGAATGTGTTGCAATTTTACCATCAATGTAGTTTGTAATGGTTTCCTCATGCTATGGATGGTCTCCAGACACTGCGTTATCACAGTGGCCCCAGGCCTGTTTGCTGAATGGAAGGGTGCCCCTATCCCTCCTTCATTCCCATGCTCTGTGGGATTTTCCCAGCTCATTTGACATGATTTGGATTCTGCCCTTGCTCTTATCGAACTGCACAAAAGGACAACATATCACCAGTACAGGCGAATCCAAGAGCAGAACAAAGAAGTCTTCATGGATGCTGTTTGAAATTCCCAGGATGCCAGCTGGGCCTCCTCATGCTGCAACATGACAAACACCAATACAATGCCTGCAGTGTGAGATGTCACAGAACACCTCACAACTAGTCTGTCATCCTGGGTGAAGGGGTGGGAAATAAGAGGTTGCACTCAGCGTTCAGCAGTTCTGCCGACAGGCTGGAATAAACCCCAGGGAATGACTGAATCTCTACCAGTGACTTGAGAATTTGGATCAGCACAGCAGAAGAGGCAAACAGAGAGAGGAATTGCTGGTATAAGGGCTTCAGTATGTAACAGGGGCAACGAGCCACATCAAAACCTCAAATCTGGTAGTGAGTATTTTTAAAGAAAGGACTCACAGTGAGGTAGGAGAAAAGCTTCCTCAGGCAATGCTCTGCCTGGGTTCCCATTTAATCCTGTTTGAAAGGGGACCTACAGCACTAATGCAGAGACAGTTCTCTAACAGCTGTCAGGTGATGGTGGGGTAAGGAGGGGAGGGGGTCAGGATCACAGGTTTGTCATGAGCTTCAGTGAACAGTGTCACTTTTCCAGGCTTTCTAGTCTTAGTGTTTGTTTTTGTGAGGGGGCATGCAACTGAAGATGCATGGCATGACAAGTGTATGCACCTGTCTCTGACAGTTATTCTCGATACCAGTTTGTGCTGTATGCTGCTGTTGCTTTTGTCTCTTCATCCTCTGCTACAGGTTTCCATGGCAGGATTTCAAAGCCTGAGAGAGCAGAGGCTCTCCTGGTTAATTTTCCATTAAATGTGTTAGGAAATACATCTCAGGAGGATGATGGTCATGCTCTTTTGTCAACAGCAATCATTAACTCAAGGGTCCCAGAAAATTCTTCCTTTGTCACTCCAAACCTCATCTTCACTTAACTCAAACCTTGTGCTACTTTTCAGCCCTGCCGGGTTTTATTCTGCTCTTTCCAGTACTGCCTGACTCCTGGCAGTAAGGGCAGCTGAAGGAGTTAAAGCAGCCAGCTGGCCAGGAGAATTCAGACATGCAGGAGCTGTCTAAACACACGTAGCAAGTCGGCTGGCTGGCACATGACCCACTGAACAGATCAAACAATGCTGCTAGGAGCCAAGAACAATTTCCAGTACCTGCTGCAGTGTCCATATCTTCCCTGAGTCCGTCCCCCTCCTTCCTTTTATGGCCAAGTCAAAGTCATATCCTCCAATGCTACTAAAGTGACACGCACCTGGTTCTGAGCACATGCGTCTCACAAGGTGACAGCTGCTCATG
>WAAG01053474.1:21067-65523 GCA_013390105.1 Tichodroma muraria | reverse complement strand
TTTTCAGCTTGTATCCCTGAGGGCTGACCCAAAGCCTGTTGATCTCAGTAGAAAAAAAATCATGGGCCCTAGTGGACTTCCAGTAGGATCTATAATTTAAATCCTGTGGTCACTTGGAACCACAGGATTTAAATTATAGATCTTAATATTCATTTGGTACCACAAGGACCTGGTACCAAAGGTCCTTATTCTTTTGGTACCACAAGGACCTGGTTCATACCTGAATTTCTGCTCTTCCAATGCAAAATTGCAGTAAGGCTATACCTGATGCTGTATTTCTGTTAAGCTGTAACCTCTGTTCTACCTGAACAGCATATCAACAATGACCACATACACGGTGAGAAGAAAGAGTTTGTGTGCCGATGGCTAGACTGTTCCCGGGAGCAGAAACCTTTCAAAGCCCAGTATATGCTGGTGGTCCACATGAGGAGACATACAGGGGAAAAGCCACACAAATGCACTGTAAGTAAAGGGGCCTGAGCTCCAGGCTTGTACAGGGAAGCCGGGGCTGTGCAGAGAACAAACAGAGCAGAACGAGTGCTGCCTTCCCTGAGCTCTTGTCTGGCAGACTCTTGTGGAGAAGAGACTGCCATGTCTGCTTTGTTATCCAGCACAACCAGATGACAAAAGCTTTAGGAGAGAGGATTCCCTGGATGATTTGGCCCACTTCCTCAAGTTTAAAGTACAAAGAGGCCCCAAAAGGCATTATTAAACAGGCCTCAGTTTGCTTAATTATTTAAAGGCACTTTTTCTTACAGAGCTTGATATTACTGCTGGCCACTAGCCTCCTGATGACTTTGCAATGGACTTCAGTCTTAATCAAAGTACACAAATACTGTGCTCTCCTGTAAGAGAAAATTTACATAATGCTGAAAGCATTTTAACTTGAGCTGTGGTGGAGTTTGCTTGGGTAAAATTAAAACCCTCCAAATCAAAACTACATTGGACAAGGTTATAAAGGCTTGGAAAATTTCTAAACTTTTATAAGTCCACTTTTACTGTTTCCTGCAAGTCCAAAGATTGAAACTAAACCAGACTTATTTCTCGTCTGCAGTTTGAAGGTTGTACAAAGGCCTACTCCAGACTAGAAAACTTGAAAACGCACTTGAGATCTCACACTGGAGAGAAGCCTTATGTGTGTGAACATGAAGGCTGCAACAAAGCTTTCTCCAATGCATCTGACAGGGCCAAGCACCAAAACAGGACTCATTCCAATGAGGTAAGTAAGCACAGATTCAAAAGATTATTACAATTCATTGTTGAATAGACTTTTACAGTGTGGTCATAGCAATGTATTATAGAGGACAGGAACAGCAACCCTCAGCAACCTGAAAGGAATGTAAGTTCTGGATGGCTCTTAGCAGCATAGTATGTCATACAGACCTGGCGTTTTATTACGTGTAAGAGAGTTTTGAAGGAGGGAGTCTAATGAAAACACATGCATTAACCAGGGACAGATCCTGTTTTCCAGTAAAGCTGGGATCATTTTTCCCTCTGGAGCTGAAAGGGCTCATTGAATGCCAGGACCCTTCCCCACGCCTGTGCTGACACCAAGCATCTGCTGGGATGCAGCTTCCCTAGCATACTTTGGGGTGCTGCAGACAGCCACAGTCTCCGTGTTTGAAATCATGGGTTGCCATGGTTCCGAATTATGCCTTTTCCTTCTTCTCTGGCCTCTTTCCCTCTTTATTTCCATCCTGAACAGACCTTATGGACTAGGGATGCAGTAGAGAAAATATGACCTTTCTCAAGGAAACCCCCTGTGGCAGTCACAGCTGTTTCCCAAACTCTCAGTGTAACATCTCATTATCACTGTGTTTCCTGTTACTGCTGCCTCCTTTTTCAGGAATCACACCATCTTCTTGCACTGTCCATGTTTTATTGCCCCATTTCAAGTTTCACAAAGAGTCACATCGTCTTAATCTCACATCTCAGAGTCCACTCTCTCCTCCTTGACATGTCCCTATACTCCTTCAACTCTAGCCTAAACCTGGAATTACTGGAAGGGCGGGACATACCATAGCAGCTATACCCATTTCTACACAGCTTGTATCTTTCTCTAGCTGGCTGTGGGGTCTGTCGCAGGCACGCACATTCATCTTCTTCCAGTCCCTGCCCTGCAGCATCTCTTCTGTCACAAGGGAAGCAGAGGGCATTGCACAGCTCTGAGTTTCCTCATCCCTGCCGTGTGTTTTCAGCAGCCCAAGTAATAATGGCTCTGGAGCCCTGCAGTGATTTTGTGAATGGTCACCAAAGTAGAAGGAAGTTCACCAAGTCTTGCCAATAGCTACCTGAGCTTTTTTCTTCATTCACTGTCTGAACCAATCTGTGTGCTGCCTAGTTGATGAGTTAGACCTTCTCATACTTAGCGATGTGACCTGCCCCAGTGTTAAGATCAGAATTTTGTGTCTAACCAGTCAACCAGAGAAATTTTATGCTGCTCGTGATTTCTGATGGGTGCAGCCACAGGAGCAAATGAAACATTTCCTTTACCATTACTTCACACCTAAACAGGCTAATCTTCTAAGGCAACATATACTGGTGGAGTGATGTGAGCACAATGAAAAGCAAAGACCAAATTCAGCACTTGCTTGAAGTGCCATTTTGGTTTTAAGTAGGCAACCTACAGAGAGCTTTAAGAGCAGCTGACGTAGCTTGATGACAATATGCCTTACTCATGCAGAGGAGAGCTAAGTGACTTGTACTTCCATAGCAACTTGACAAAACCTGCCTCAGTAGCTCAACATCATCTCCAAATTGCTCATTTTTGCTCCTATTCAAGTAAATGGGTTTTTTTTTTCCACTGATGTCAGTGGAAGCAGTCTCAGCCTTAGACAGGTATGACAAAGCTGTATTTGTCAAAGGCTCCACAGTGCCATGTGTTAACAGAAAGAGAACCCCTCTGAGAAACTCTGCATGAGGGTCTCTTTCTATTTTTTGAAAAAAACCCTTTAAAATAGTAGTTTCTTGGAAACAATTCAGTAATAAAAGTGAGTGAACAATACTTTGCTTCCCGAGGCAATTACGGATTTAGGAAGTGCTCAGCTCTTCTTTCTAATCCCCTCATAATACAAGAACAAAAGCTTTGTTAATTTATAAGGCAGTAAATTTACTTTATTCTACATTGCTTAGTGAACTATAGAAATTCACAGATAAAGAAAGTGGTTTCTAAAAAAAAATGAGTGGTGAGTTATGCAAGTAGCAGTAATAATAGTACTAGTGCATATATTGCTGCAACATGAAAATGTTCATGGCACTGTATCTTATGCTTTGACATTGTACTGATGATCTGAAGGAGACAGAAAAAAAAACTTCCTCAGTTAGTTCTGCCTGAACAAACATCCCAGCATCTTTTGAAGGGAGTTGTTTCTTTCAGTGACAAGTAGTATGTACTAGGCATACTGGGAATGCTATCAAACTGCTGAGGGCAGGGGACAGGCTTGAAAATTAGACCAGTCTTCATAAATTGCCATAGCTGAGTTGACTCTTCTGCTAAGATAAGTGAAAGCTGTGCCAGTTGGTACCCATGAGAGACTGCCCTCAATCAACTGTGCAGCACTAATTGCTACCTTCTGAACTAAGGGGAACTAATTGTTTTGATTAGATGCAGTCACAATTGGATAGGACAAGGGGGGGTGGCTTTGAACTGGAAGAGAGTAGATTTAGATTAGTTATAAGGAAGAAATTGGTTACTGTGAGGGTAGTGAGGTGCTGGTAGAGGTTTCCCAGAGGAGCTGTGGATGCCCAATCCCTGGAATTGTTCAAGGCCAGGTTTGAATGTGGGTTTGACCAAGGGGTCCCTGCCCATGTTGAGAGGGGAGTGGATAATTAGATAGTCTTTAAGGTTCTTTCCAGCCCAAACCATTCTATGATTCAGTTGTTGTAGAGACCATAAATTAGGTAACAAATTCACCATGAAAGCATATGACTGTGACACCAGCTGTGCTCCAAGGAGTTCTTCAGGAGTCCCACATGGAATTAAATCTAATATATGTGGGTTTTGTGTCTTGTCAGAAACCATATGTTTGCAAGATACCAGGCTGCACGAAGCGCTACACAGACCCAAGCTCTCTCCGGAAGCACGTGAAGACCGTGCATGGCCCCGAGGCACACGTCACCAAGAAGCAGCGGGGAGATATCCACCCAAGGCCTCCGCCACCAAGAGACCCAGGCAGCCACTCTCAGACCCGGTCACCAGGCCATCAGACTCAGGGTGCAATTGGTGAGCAGAAGGACCTCAGCAACACTACCTCAAAGCGTGAAGAATGTCTCCAAGTGAAAGCGGTCAAGTCAGAAAAACCAATGGTATGCAATACACCGTGCCACTCCCTTTGCCCTTTTCTTCCTGCAACCAACTAAAAATCCCTTTATGAAATGCTCAAGTCTGTAAACCCTAGCTCACAAGGTTTGGTTTTGTGAGGTCTTCTTCTGTGTTTACATTGTAAAATGTTTTTAAAGCCTAAGAAAAATAGCAAATAAGAAGATTACATCTAGTCTGTGCAATATAGAATAAGTGCAGTGCTGGCAACTGCCACAATAATTGTTTCTCTTGAAAAGCTCCACCTTCTGGAAAGAGCATAGTATGAGAAAATCAGTTCTTTCATTTTTAAAAACAATCATTTTTTCCACTCTTCTGTTTCCAGAAGAAAGATGGTGAGTCTGAATCTTGCAGGCTGAAAGCCAAAATAAGAAAAAAACCAAACCAAACCACAAGTCCAAATGACTAAAATGATGATATTGATGATGATTTTTTGGGAACCTGAGGAAGCAATCAGATTTTAGGGGCTTGAGGCTTTTGGGTTGTGGATAAAACTGAAGCAGGATGAATTGACTTTCTTAAACAGCAGATGGGCATCTTTTAATAACATCTCTGTTGTGGTGTGACTTCTTATGTTTATCTGACACTTACTGAAGTTAACCTTGTCCAAGTTTAACTAAATCAAGTTGGATTGACAATCTGCAGGTCTTTTCTCTGGTTTTCCTTAATGTATTGCATTAAACTGTTGAAAGTACTGTATTCTGTTTTTTGAGATGTTATCTTAAATACACAAGTTCTTTTATTTGCCTGAATTTCATGTGCCATCTGCCCTCTTCACAAGGGTTAATTCAAAGGCAGCCACTCCATCCTCTTCCCCATCTGGGTCTATGATTCATCTGTATCCAGCCCTTGGGGACTACAAATATGAGCCCTCCAAATTCTGCTCATACTGCTAATCATGCTGCAATTCAAAGTGATTACTCACTGCAATATGAGTTACCGCTATGTTGTGCCTAAGGCTTATGCTCAAACTGTTCAGTATTAATACTGAATACAAAAAACTTCGAAGGGCTGCGAGTAAACTCTTGCTGAAGTCTAAAGGTAGTCCTCTGCCATCTTTGGTGATAACTGCCTTATTTTACAAAGGAAAAAAAATTTCTTGCTTTGATAGGTAAACGTGTAGGATTATTGAGGCATGTTGAACATAGTTTTAACAGGAAAATTTGTGGAAGAGGGGTACTAATACCTATAGCTTACATGGTATTAAATATTTCTCACTGAAAATTATATTTTAAAAATAATTCTGTGTTTCTTGCTTTTCATTGCATGTATGAATTAAGGTATATTTTCTGGTTTTCAACTAATCCAGTGTCTTTTTTTGTCTAATGCTCTTAAATGTCTTATTCTAACTTCCTAAGGACAGTGGGTAATAAGGTGAGGGCATTTTAACTTTTCTGCTGTTTTTCTTATTACAACATTATTTATGTTTTTATTTTAGTCTTCTGCCTGTTGTTCAATCATTCCTTTATTTAATAATGTGCAATCCATCAAGCGCATTCCCAGTTGTAATGTGTTGTGAGCATTTTGCAACTCGACATGTGAAAAATCTGGCTTATATTGGTGAAACATCTTCAGAAATGTCTTTGTACTTTCCCCTCTAGATGAGACATCCATTTTTTTTTCTGTATTGCACATCTAGAAATATATGTCCTGCATAATACAGTTCTTATTTCTGTACCCTACCTCACTGTGATCTGGACATGTGCTACAAGAACAGGCTTCTGATCACTATTACTCTTCTTCTATATGGCATTGAGCTATTGTCCAGAAGCACAAACTTTCTTCCGTATAATAACAGTTATTTCTATTCTTGTCACCAAATCTGCTATGGCCAGGATTTGGAAATGAACTTGGTCAGTGTGGCTTCATAAATTCTAAGTATCATCATTCAAGTTAGAAATCATAAAATAGTTATTGAATCTCCAATGGACTCCTTAGAGGCATATGAAACTACAGTAGTGCCATGAATCTGTGTCTTCATTCATTGATGTTTAAAGCGAGAGTTGTCCCTGCCACTTCAGAAATTCTAGACAGCATTTTTCAGTAAAATGTACATAAAGATCACAGAGTGGCAGAACAAAAAACAAAGCCAAAAAACAAAACCACATCAGAAACCCTAAAAGTTAAATACTTACATGAAACTGTTCTTGTGAGCAAAATGATACTGCATGCCCCACTGATTTGTGATCACACTGATAGAACCTTACAGTGAGATATTAAGTCCAGAGACTTCAGTCTGTCTTCCTCTGTTTTGTCTGTCAGTTTGTCAATTTTCCCATTCTTTTGCGAGAATTTTATAAAAAGTCTGAAAAGTAAATCAAGCCTGTGTTTCCCCACAGCAAGAGTTCTGTTAGAGCAGCAGGGAACACTCCCTGTTAAGAAAGAAGATGTTATTGCAGCATGTTTATATCCCTGCAGATTAGCAGCCTGTATTGTCTACTTAAATTCTTGTACTTAAAATCTTAAATTCTAATGAAACAAAGAATTTGATTTAGTAGATCATCACCTCCTTGATTCAGGGGAGAGGTGGTATAAGTTAGGTATAAGGAGAGGTATAAGTTAGACCTGAGTGCTACCAGGGTCATGGGATGCTGATAATATGATAGAATATTTTTTGCACTGATGCTTTGTTCCTGTTTTATTACTTGCCAACATTTCAGGCCAACCACTGCTTGCAACAATGAGCCTTAAGCCTGGAAAATGCTTACATTCTTCAGCCACAAGTCTAATTAAAAAAACCCAAATTCCAATGTTGTTGGAGTCTTTGTTTGTTTGTTTACAAGCCTAGCAGTGTAAACTAATACCTTGTAACATGGCTGAATTCTGGTTTGGTTTTTCTGGGCTGCAGCTTCAGTTGGGAACAGCACATAAGCAAAGTAGGGTATCCATCCATATGTGCTCACAAATGGCTTGAAGTGATAGAAGTAACTCTGGGAATAACTCAGATAAATGTCTTATGGAGATATATTGTATACCATCAGCAACATGTGAAAGGGGATTTTAGTCTTGTGTTTTACAGTGCTATTCACTGCAGTAGAAACCAATATCTAGAAAGCCTCTTTATGAATGATCACTGTTATCATTTAAGGCTAAACTTTTCTACACCTATGTCTTCAGCTCCATTTAGACCTTCATTTAGCACAAATGCTCTGGTTAACATTGTTTGCTTAATCCTCACACTCTTTTGTCTCTTACTTCCCTCCAACAGACATCTCAGCCAAGCCCTGGTGGTCAGTCTACATGCAGCAACGAACAGTCCCCCATCAGCAACTATTCCAACAATGGGATCGAGCTTACTCTGACCGGTGGTGGTAGCGTAGGAGACCTCAGTGTCATCGATGAAACCCCAGTCATGGACTCTACCATTTCCACAGCCACCACAGCACTTGGCTTACAGGCCAGGAGGAATATGACAGGGACCAAATGGATGGAGCAAGTGAAATTAGAAAGGTTGAAACAAGTTAATGGAATGCTTCCAAGACTGAACCCCATTCCACCTTCCAAAGCCCCAACCTTGCCGCCTCTCATAGGAAATGGTGAGATACACATAATAGGAGTGCTTAACACTTTTTGTCCCTAATCTTGTTGCTTGCCAGCTCAATCTTGCAACTCTTGCAGGAGTTGCACAACTTAGGAAACTCAGCAGCTGTGAAATGGTTTGTAAATTGATAACTTTCTGTTTATTCCCTCATTGCAAGTTCTTCTACCCACCCTCTGAGAAGTCTGATAGTCCTGTGTTTCACAGAATGGGGGCTAGCGAGGGAGCTATGAATCACATTGCAAATATTCTCTACAGTTAAAAATTTTGACCCCAGATCATCATAATTCTATCTTGTTTTGAGGCAAGGCAGGAGAAATAAATACCTGTGAGTTTACTGTACGGAAGTCTTTCTGTTGAGGCCTTTGCAAGTCAGCCTTTGCAGAGATGTGGTGGGCTTCCCTTTAAATAACCTGTTCCCACACATAGAAGAAATTATATATACAGATGATACTGCTGAAAAGGGCAGATATGCATGAATGGGAGCAAGGCAGGGTTGAACTCTGAATATCCTCAGTTGTTTTCCTCCAAAGAGCTGCTCATGACCGAAATGGATGTCACTGCTGCCCCTACTTTGCCTACAGCATGCCTGTAGATTTCTGGGCTCCACCCAGCATTGACAGCCCAGGTTTTCTGAGACTCATTCAATCAAAAGAAACTACGTAAAATTAAGAAATTTATCCTGTTTACTTAAAAACAAAACAAAACAAGGAAACCAGCAAAGATGTTTTGCAGTTGTTAGGAGTTATTTCAAGAATATTTCAAGTCTTAAAAATGACCTTGAATAGCCTCCAATTTGTATATTTTGCCATTCCATGCAAATGCCTGTTCAATTATATTTTGCCTATAAAAGGCACCCTTACAGATGTGTCCTCCTGGCACATCAGCCAGCATAGCTGCACTGCAGGCTGGAGCACTGCACCAGCTAATGACAGTTTGTGGCTATGGGCTATAGATTTTCTTCTGGGATTCACACTGAAATGTTATCCTTGAGTTTCTGAATTAACTTTTAACCTAAGGACACAGTTTTTATCCCTACTTCTTTCAAGAAAGAGCACTGCTGTGTTTGACTGTGATGATGTTCTTCCTCTATACTCCACTTACTTCTTTACTGTGTGTTTTCTACACCAGTTTCTGGATAATACATCTTGGTTTAACTGTGAATTTTACCCACAGGTACCCAGTCGAACAGCAGCTGCAGTGTCGGAGGATCCATGACTATTCTGCCAAGCAGGAATGAACTCTCAAGTACGGACATCACTGTGTTGAACATGCTGAACAGGAGGGACAGCAATACTAGCACAATTAGTTCAGCCTACCTGAGCAGCCGCAGGTCCTCTGGAATCTCACCTTGCTTCTCCAGCCGGAGGTCCAGCGATGCATCCCAGGCAGAGGGAAGACCGCAGAATGTGAGCGTTGCAGACTCCTATGACCCCATCTCAACGGATGCCTCCCGGCGCTCCAGTGAAGCGAGCCAGTGTGATGACCTGCCAAGTCTTCTCAGCCTCACCCCAGCCCAGCAATACAGGCTGAAAGCTAAATATGCAGCAGCTACTGGTGGACCCCCACCAACTCCACTGCCTAACATGGAGAGGATGAGCCTCAAGACAAGGATGGCACTCTTGGGTGACTGCAGGGAGTCTGGAGTATCTCCACTGCCTCCAGTGAATGTCCCTCGAAGATGTAGTGATAGTGGGGCAAATGGTTACAGCAGGAGGCATTTTCTGTCTCACGAAGCTTTAGGAAATGGGACAAGGAGAGCCAGTGATCCAGTCAGAATGGCCTCCGACAACCTCTCTGTCCCAAGAGTCCAGCGTTTCAACAGTCTTAATAGCTTTAACTCTCCTGCTTTGCCTCCATCCATGGAAAAGCGCAACCTTGTTCTTCAGAACTACACCCGTTCTGAGGGTGGCGTCTTCCGTGGCTTCAGCTCCCCCTGTCCTCCAAGCATCAGCGAGAACGTCGCCCTGGAGGCTGCTACAATGGAAGCAGGTAGCAGTCTGAATGATGAGGATCTCCTGCCAGATGACGTGGTCCAGTATCTGAATTCCCAGAACCAGGGCATGTACGACCATTTGTTGAACAATGTCCTAGACAGCAACAAAATGCATCACAGCTCAGTTTCAGGAAACAACAACCCCAGCAACTTTGACCATGCCCTTCCACCGAGCAGTCAGCAGGCAGGTCCCGAGGCAAATAAGAGTGACTTGCCCATTCAGTGGAATGAAGTAAGCTCAGGAAGTTCTGACTTATCTCCTTCAAAGCTGAAATGTGGTCAGCGGTCATCAGTGCAGCAGGCTCGGTCCTTCAGACTGTATAACAATATGATGGTTCAGCAGCAGAACCTGGAGAGAAGCAACATGGCTCAGCAGAATGGCTATCAGAACCTGGTGGAGAGCAACACTTCTTACAGTTTACAGCAAAACATGACTCTTGGTAGCGGAGCCGGGAACTCTTTCAGCATGCAGTCCAACAAGCCTTACAGTGAAAGCATGGGCAGGCAAGCAATGATGTCTGGGGTGACAGACAATTCCTGTGGCATGGCAGTGCAAGGGCAGAAGCTGAGAATCAGCAACATACCAGTGAATGGGAACCAGCAAAATTTCAGCCATCCCCTGGCATCCAGAGATCAAACCACCAGTATGGCAAATGGGATGCAGGACAGGAATATGATGGAACAGGAATATTTGCAAAGCCAGCCAGTCGGAGATGGCATTCATTACCAGGGAGTCAATCAATCTGGTCAAATGATGCTAGGGCAGGTTAGTCCTACCTCACAAGGCAGCCTGTATCAAGGGCCGCAGAGTTGTCCACCAGTGTCTCACACCATTGGTAGCCAGTCTTCAGGGTTGTCAGTGGCCAAAAGTTACCAGTCATGCTCTAATTACAGCAGCAATAGACGGCAAAATGTGTTGAGAAACAACCTGTCCCAACAGCAAAGACACGTAGGTGATGGCAACCAGACGTACAAGGCAAACACCGTTAAGATGGAAATGCAAGGTCAATCACAGCAGTTCTCCTCTAACATGCAGAATTACTCTGGTCAGTTATATGACCAAACCATGGGCTTTAGCCATCAAGCTATGAAAACAGGTTCTTTCTTTGGTTCAGAAGCCAACTGCCTGCTGCAGGGGACTGCAACTGAAAACTCATCTGAGCTTCTTTCCCCAGGGGCTAACCAAGTGTCAAGCACAGTTGACAGCATTGACAACAGTCTGGAGGGTGTGCAGATAGATTTTGATGCTATCATAGATGATGGGGACCATGTCAGCTTAATTTCGGGAGCCCTGAGCCCAAGTATCATTCAAAATGTCTCCCGCAATTCCTCACGCTTCACCACTCCCCGAGCATCTCTTACATTCCCAGCTATGCCTGTAAGCACAACCAACATGGCTATTGGGGACATGAGCTCTTTGTTGACCTCACTTGCAGAAGAAAGCAAGTTTCTTGCTGTTATGCAATAGACATAAAAACAAAAAACATTTAGGAGATAACAGATGGGAAAAAAAAGACTCATATTTTTTAGTTGTGTATGTATTCTAGCAATCTCATCTCACCTAAATGGGATGTGTTTCAAGTATATTCCTTTTATGGAATAAGGACTCTGAAAACCCTAAAGTGTTCTAGGGAGAAACTGTCTTCCATTTCAGTTTTGAATCAGTATTGCTATGACCATTCTCTCCCTTTCTCTCTTTTCTCTCTCTCTCTCTCTCACCCTTTTCACCCTTTTCAAATGTCTGTATGCTTGTTTGTTTTTTTTTTTCCTTTTGTTTTTTAATTGTAAACCAATGTAAACGTGTGAAGTGCATGTTGGGGTTTTTTTTTGTTGTTTGGGGGTTTTTTTGTAAAGAAAGGCCTGATGAAATGACTTGACAATTTTCTGTTACTTAAATGAAGCTAGACCTTGTAAAACTGTTCCAAGATTTCACTTGAACCTTAAACCAGGCACAATGTGAAGTGAGCATACAGTGATGAAATCCTCTCTGGATGCACGGGACACATCACACTGAGGTGGAAAACCAGTTTAGAAATGCACTGCCATGGTACCCCTGCGCTGCAGTTTCAGAGACATGGAGCACAAAATGTTGGGAAGTTCAAGCAAATAAGAAATGTAAAGACCATCAGCCTCTAAAAATGATGGCTCTAATAAATTTTTACATCATCTCATCTGATGATGTAAAAATCATCAGATCTCTAGCGAAAGCTTAAGGTTTTTGTAAACACAGAGATAGCTGTCACTGCCTTGAATAACGATACTGAGATTGTGTCATGTTTGACCTATTTCAGAGGAAGGAGAGGACCAGAAAGTTGTTTGTAGTCCAACTCTCATCTTTTGCAATGTTTGGTATTCTGGTTTTCAGCCTTCTTTTTTAAATGACTGGATAACAAAATTATGGGTGTGTGTAGTGACTTGGGTAATCTATAGTCTTCTCATTTGTGAGTCATTACATTTGTGGAGATACAATCAGGGTCTTATGAAGTATTTCATACAAGGAGATAACAAAATAGCAGTATTTCCTACTAGGGTTTTTTTGGGTTTTTTTAATGCAAATTGTTAAGGTGTAACTTGCTGAGCCACTGGTTCTTATTTGCTGGAAGAACTGTGTGTATAACCCCTTCAGCCCAGACAGCTCCATGGATACACAGAGCTTCAAAAACATTATGGGCATGTCACGTAAAAGAAGTAGAAAACGAATGGCTGGCCCAGTTCTCAGACTAGCCAAATTAATCAAAGCAGTTGCAAGCAATCTGATAATCTTAAAAGTTTTTCCACTGTGTCCAGGCTTTACAAAATTAAGAAATTTAAACTGCCATTAAAAATAGCAAAGAAACAAGGGGAACGGCAAGTATTCACAGATCACAGACTATTCTGATCTGGAATTATTATCAGGTCTAACTCTTCAGTGAATGGCCTGTATGAGGATCAAACCCACAACTTTGATGTTATTAGCACCATGCTCTAACCAACTGAGTTGTCTGGCAACTAATCAAAGCTCAGAAAGACCAACCCAGCTTCTTTCTCTCGGTCACACCACGTGCATTTAATTTCAGAGCAAACCAGTGGGTCAATGCCCACGGTCAGTTACACCAGCAAAAAATTGAAACCAATGCACTGTGATCATGAAGCTACTCACTGGTAGAGGTGAATGGCATTTGCTCTGTGAGCACTGGCTCGTTTTTGGCTCTGCTGGGCTCCGTGTCTGCACCCCTGTATCAGTATTGCTATGTGCAATATACGCAGTGCTCCTGGGTGAACAGGCTGCTCTGGGGAGCAATCACAAGACCATGGTTTAAGTTCACCTACTCCTAGAGGCTGCATGGAGTTCCAGCCCTTGCAGACTTCTCAGTTAAATCCCAACAGTGAAGTCCTACTATGGGATGTAAATTGTGAAGGCACTTACAGTCATGGATTTGATGTCTGTAAGGAGCTGATAATAGACATACAGTGAGAAGAGGGAGCGTAGTCAGTTTTGAAATACAGATAAATTTTAGCCCAGTCAAAATCAGGAGGTGACTTATGTAAGCTAGAAAACCATAGCATTTTTTTTCAATTGTAAAACAAAAGGTGAAATACCAGCTAATTCAGGACATGGCATTTGAGAAAATGTGTAGGAATGGAATCTCAGTGAAGCTGTCAGATAACATTGATCTGTTAACAGCTGTTAGAGTAGAGGATGAATCTATAAATCAGTAGGAAAACATCATAGGAATCTGGTGCAGGGGCCATATTTGAGCTTATCACAGCACGTACCAAGAGATTTGCACTGTGAGCTGGAATGTCAAAAATCAAGACAAATGTAAATATCCTACATCTTTTATCATGATCTAGCTCCTGTCTTTCTTTGTGTCTTTAGCCAGCATTTCTTTCTTACCCTGTCCCATGCACACATATTCACTCATCCTACACTTTTCCCTTTGCCAGTTCCCCTCCCAGCCTCCCTGCCCCTGACCAGCTATCACAACCCTCCTGCAGTGGTCCTTGGGCTGCCTGGGCAGTTGGGCACAGCTCACCATGGCAAATGACTGGATTGCTGTGGTAGTGGGAGGAAGCTTCTCCCTGCTGCCCTCTCATTGCTCAAAGGCCCTGTAGAGATTTGCAAGATTTTCTTGTCCCAGCAGAAGGGCAGGGACAACCATTGTCCCTGCCCTTCTGCTGGGACAAGAAGGGATGCATCCCACTGGGCAGGTCCCCAGGGGCAGGGATGTTCCAAGGGCCACGCTGTACTCTGCACCACTGGGATACAGCTCACAGCCCTGCAGAGAAGCAGCACTATAGGCATGAGGAAAGGCTGTGCTGGACATGTTTCAGACGGTTCTCAGTAACCAATCCTGGCTGTTTATTAAAGCCATCAATTACATGTTTATAAACAATTTCAACAGGGAGACTTATGACCAGCCTGGGAGTAGGTGGCTTGGGAGAGAAGTCTTTTATTGTTATGGAGCCAATACATTAAAAAAAAACCAAACATCCCCAACAATTTTTTAAACACAATTTTCCAGTTCATAATTGTATCTGCTGATGCAATTGATGCTGGGAAGCTATTAACAGATGTGATCCATCAGAGTTTAGAAGGAGCCATTCATATTGCTCCAGGCTAAAAGGGACTGTTTGAGTAGCCAATTTGCCTTCCTGGATTTGACAAACCTTTGTCACTCACTTAGCCTTGTCTCGGGCCAACAGTGTGTCTTGGCAGAAACCACATGCTCAAGAAAGGCATCCCATTTGATTTGGCAAAGCTGAAGAATCAGAGACTCCACTTGGGGAGTTTGAGCAAATAATTTATCGTTTTCACCATTAAGTATATGTGCCACTTATGTTCATGTGTCACTTTTCAATTTTTAGTGTTTTCTCATGGTTTTCTGTTTTATACTAAAGAGCCTGGTTTTGGTACCTGTGAGAATAGCAATACATCACAGCTCAGCTATCTTGGGTTTTGGTTCTGTTTTGATAAGGTAGACTGGTCTCTCTGAGCATGGCACTATTACACTGGACACCAGCTTTCACTCGTCAACCTCCTTCTCAACATGTGGCAGTCTGGGAAAAGTCCCATCAACATTGGTGGGATGAGTTTACTAGCACCCCTCTTCTCTTGCTCTTCCAATTACAGAGTCAAAGCTTGCTTTTGTGTATATGGCACATCAGTTGATTTTTGCATAGCTGTTGGAAACCCACTGCTCAGCCAAGAGTACAAGAAAATGCACAAAATATCATGAATGTTCTATTTTTAAAGCATTGCAGCATAAGTCTAAATCACCATTTCTTGTAATGGCTCTGTGAGGGTCTTCCATATTCGTTACCGTTGGTTTTGAGCACATCAGTAACACTCAGCCTATCTGAAGCATGTGTGTTTCTCCAGAGAGTTTTACTTTCCATGTTTTTGTTGCCAGTGAAGAGTTTATCTGTCAGTTACACCCATGTGAAGGAAAAGTGTGTTTGCAGGAAAGTCAGTGGTCTTCCACATGGGCTTTGTTGGGGAGTACAGTGGTCCCACACATGCACACAGCAGATGATGTTATTCTCTCCTTGGAGAATGGCCCCAAAAAGTACGTGCATTAAGATGCTGGCTGGCTGCTGACTTCCCGTCCCTGCTTTCCCCGCCCCTCAGTGAGATGGCTGGTGGGCTCGCCCACGCCTGTCCCGCCATGGCCTGTGCGCCTGGACAGCAGTGTTCATATCCTCGCAATGTATGTGCCTTATTTTGCGTTGACCCTGTAAAAGAGAGGGACCAGGATGTGTTGCCAAATTTTCCTAATGAGGCTGTACTTGCCATTGAGCTAATACCACATACCATTGTTAATAGTGTCCAAAATGTCTTGTAAACCTCTGGTATTCATGTGTTATTGTCCTTGGATTGGTGAAATGTCTCCTATGGAACAGTTACTGTAGTCAGTCCTGCAGATGTGTAAGATAAAAAAGTGTTGCTTTTTTTTTTTCAAAAATTTTTAATTTTTTTTATAAAGCTTGTAATCCTTTAAAAAAAAAAAAGAGAATGTGTAAATGCATTTATGTACGGTAGGAATAGTGTTCAGCTGTAACAGACCTTAGTGGTCTTCATTTGATAAACCTGCAGTTATGATCTGATGTTTCTCAAGCCTTAGGTTGATCAGAAGGGTCTGTAGCACTGTGTACATATGAACTGTACTTCTGCAGAACCACTTAGCTTTTTTGTAACAAAGAAAAAAATGTTTCTTACAATGTCAATAAAAACAAAAGCCTTTGTACTTACGTTCTTAGCTTTCAGCTTCTAAAGTATCTCCTTGGGGGAGTGAGTTATTTTTTTATACATCTGAAAAGCCTGGTTGCAATCAATGCTTGTATCGCTTCCACTCAGGGCTGTTTTCCTCTTTTTGCTTCCCAGCTTGTTGCTTCACTCCATTCACAGTTTAAATACAGATGGGTAAACAAAACAGGCTGTTTACCTTCTCACTAAAGAAGGCTGACAGGTGTTGGGTGGAAAAAGAAATGAAAATGCAGTGTCACACCGATGAAGTGTCTGAAGGGAGGAGAGAGACTGACCTGGTTAACTCTGTTGCAGGAGCAGTCAGTTCAGGGGCCAAAGCCAAGCTGTGCTAAACTCTGGGCTGTTCTATGGGGGCTGTGTTTCCATCCCTTGCTTACCAAATGTGTCTCACAAAGGCTTGCCCACCCATGAAGAAGGATGGGAAGGAGGAAGAGAAGTTCCCCTGGCTGGGTTAATCTGTCGGTGTCCACTCAGGTGGGTTACAGAGTGATCTGCAAAGAACAAGACAGAGTTATCTTCAAAGCTGGACATATTTAATGAGTGCTTCTGTTGAGTACAGTTGTTATGGATGATGTAAAGTTAGTGGTGGCAAACAGTATAGAAAATGTTGTAGCACTGCTTGGTCTTAAGGTGTCTGAGCTGTCCGTGCTCAGCTACTGCCTTAGTCCTTCCTCAGCCAAAATAGGTGAGCTATTTCCCAGGGGGTAGGAGGTAACTTCACATTATTTGCTCATGTTAACTTCTTTTTATTTTGTGTGTATGTCCTGTTTTTTTATGTTTTGTTGTTCACCATTATTAAGTTTTTTGTCATCTGGCACAGGCCTTAAGGTTTAGGAGGGACAAAGGGTAGAACGGAGAGCTAAAAGCCTAAAGCACACCCAGCTGAGAAGCCGGTGAGACAGGAGAGCCCTGGGAGTGGCCTGGTAGGGGTGAAGGAGACCCTGCATTTTGAAAGGGAAGTTGATGGTGGCCATGGTACTTCAGTTTATATGCTGCAATCCAAAGTTCACCCAGAGTTTGGCAGTGCTTCAGCATCAGCTCACTTTGGGGGATGGGTGTGTGAGACGGTGTCTTCCCTGCAACTTTGACCAACAGGAGGTCAGCAGCAGGGATGAAAGAAGCTTCAAAGGCATGACGGACCAGCAGAGAAATGAGCAGGCCTGTGGGGACTGGGGAGTCAGTAGTAGGATCCATGCTGACCGTAGAACGTGTCTGTCAGGGGCTTAGAATTCATTGAAGCATTTCTGAGCCTTACCAGCTGCCTGCAGTTAGTGGGAGGTGAGGATTTTCCACTTCTTACACACTAATGCAGTAAAGTCCTGCATACACGCACACGTGTGAAGCATCATGCTATACAAGTGTCATCAGCATTGCATGCCTGCTGCCATAAGGGAGCATACACACATTACAGGCAGCCCCTCTCTCTGCTCTGTGCACCAAACTCACACCACTACCTCTACCTTTAACCGACCCCTTCATGCTCATTTTCCAACTGTATCTCCTCCACCAGCTGGATGGATCTACTTCAGGATGAATGTCAAGAGGACAGGAGATGCTAAGGGGCCCCCTGTCTTGTTTAGCACGTTGGTTGTTTGCTGTGTTGAGGCTGCAGATGAAAGTGCTGTCCAGGCAGTGCGAAGTCAGGCACCAAGGTTACAGTAGTTCCAGAGCTGAGGACTGCAAGGTGAAGGACTGGGGCTCCAGGTCATATTCCTGGTCCTCCAGCCTGACCTGGGCTTAGGCTGATAAAAAGGTGCATGTTCAAAGCTGCAGCCAGAGACAGGAGAACCTGTGTTGCCATGTGGTAAAACTCAATATAATGCCAAGTTCTCAGGAAAACAAAAAATAGCGGGGCAGTCATGGTTTGTACCATCCAAAATCAGCAGATGCTATTGACCTTTAGTCTGTGCTATTTTTTTAGCATTTACAGCCAAGGCTGTAAATGAATTAATTTAATTCATTAAATTGGTTTCTTACTTCAGAAGGGCATGTACCCAAGAGAGAACTGCAGTTTGAAAAGCCTGAAAAAAATACAGAGATATACAGCATGAATCCCCACAGCCCCCCCAGTAACCTAAACAGGTGGCATGACATTACTACACTCAAACCCAAAGATGGGCAACACAAAAATCACCAATGATGTTAAGACCTGGCCTGCCATGGCTGGGGATGGAGCAGGGGAAGAGCAGACAGTATGGGCCCACAGTGCTGATGGAGTTACTGGGCTGGCTGGCCGTAAGCAATGGCACTGTAGGACAGCCCAGCGTAATTTTTTTTCCTTTCTCAGCTTTTGTGGGCTTGACTGTGTAATCTTAAAACTGCTTTTTCAAAGAGAGGGTAATGGGAAGGAGACGACTTGTTCTCTTCAGTCTGAAACACAAGCTATTTGTGTTAGGAACACGGCTTTGTTACATGATTAGTGCAATGGGAGCCCCTAGGCACCACTTCCCAGTACAAACAACTAGTATTAATAACTCATGTTAAAATTGCCTTCTATTTAATAACCTGGGCCTCTTTCCACCCCTGAGAAGCAAATAACTGCTTTGTGTTCCCACCATCTCTGCCCATCGTCCCTCACTGACTTTGGACTCTCCCGGCTCATTTCCCAGGAAAAAAAAAGGAGCAGGTTTGGGCAAGGAAGAAGGAAGAACGGATGGTGTTTAACAGAAATCCCCACAGCCCATGTCTCTGTACCTCCTTGTGTGCCTCCTCCGTCATGGGGTGCTGCTCCTGCATCTGATGTGAGGCTGCTCATTGCTGCCATGCCTTGCAATCTTGGTCCCCTGTTTTCACCCGTGTTCTCGGGACGGAGTGACCTATTTCATGCCTTGCCAAGGAAGCAGCCGCCCTCCCTCCGAGCTGCCCCAGCTGGCTGAGACGTGATAGACCAACACCGTTACTCATGGGTGGGAGGCCCGTGTGAGTCATGCTTCCCTTCACCCCACGCGCGGGACGGCTGCGGCAGGAGAGCGGGAGCAGAGAGCGGGACTGCATCCTGCGCACAGCCACGCGCGGAGCGGCACAGTTGGGCCCAGGTGGGAGCAAGAAGCAGTGGGTAGATCAGATGGTGATGAACCATAAACAGGATCATTTCCCATTCGCTGGCTGAGCTGCTCCAGCCTTTGCCAGCAGCACTAGGATGGTTGTCAGGTCTGCAAGGCAGTCTCTAAGCCACCCTGCTCTGCAGAAAAACATTACTAATGTTCCCACGACCAGAGCAAGAGCAAAGAGACAAATAACTTGGATGGCAACATGAAACAGTGGCAAAAATCTGGAAGACAGAGGAGGAGAGAGGAAAAAAACAAGAGGGTGGAAAGCTCTATAATGACTGAAAGAGCCCCAGATGGATACAAACCGAGAAAAGGCCAGAGACAGAAATAGTAGCACTAATTAGCTGAGCTGAACGACCCCACACCTGAGCATCCTCCGCTGTCCTCAGAGCCCTCATGCTGCCAGCCCCGGGAGAGGAGGAGTGGGAGCAGGGAGCTGCTCAGGCCTGGATGAACAGAAGCAATTAAGTTCCTATAGCAACGCTTAGTGAAAAATCCCAAAACAGAGGCACCTATAGGGTAGAAAAAGGTTTGTGGCCCCAGGCAGCAACCCCTGAGGGAGAACCATGAGAAATGTGTGCTTTCCCATCCTGAGCATGGTTCCTGCTTCACCTCTGCTGCTTGAAGGCTTCCCATTTCCATTATATGAGCAGCCATCCCTCACAAGACATAGAAAAGTTCACTTTGCCTATTTTGCCTTGAGGCAGTTTTGGTTTAAAGTCCTACAGCACACCCCACAGTGCCAAGAAATTGCGGCAATCTTTTTCACTGGCAATTTTTTTTTTCTGGAAGGCTTTTGCTGGGAAAGGGCAGATATATGTCATCCCTGTCATTGCTGACCACTTCAGTGTCCAGTGAACTGCTTTAAGTAAACTCCTGCAACTTTGTCTGTGGGACCTCATGGCATGGCATTCCTTAAATATGGCTTTTGGATGGAGCTTCAAAGAAGGAAAACATGATCTGCATCGTCCTGCTTCAGAAGCTGAACTTGAGCTCTCATCAGAAGTTTACAGATGTAAAAGAGGGCTAAAAATACCCAAGTCATACCTTTTGTGAAAGCAGTCATCAGGCACAGAACCCTCAGAGTTGTGTAGTTCAGTGGCAAAGGCCTCAGTACCCATGGTGAGGCTGGGGGCTGGTGCAGCAGAAGCCAAGGGCTGCAGGGCTGCCATAAGTGACAAAATGTGCTGCAGCATGTATGGGCACTGGGCTTTGTTCCCTTCCAGAAACAGTAGATCAAGCTGCCCTTTGCAGCCATCCAGGGAGGAGCAGTGTGGTTTGTCCCCCAGGACTGCTGTCTCTTCACATCACCTTTGGAGCAGGCATGCTCCTGCTGCTGATCCAGCTGGCAAGATGTCTCCTTGGACACCATGAGTAGGACATGCCATGCTTGGTTTTTTGCTGTAGGGAATTAAAGGAATTCATGTCACTTTGAAGTTTGCCGTGCAGCGTCCCAGTCCAGGCCCACCATGTGGCCTCACTGAAGGCTGGCACAGTGTGAGCAAGCCCGGGGGCACAGCTCCTACACCTGCCCTGTGTCCAGTCCTTCCCTTGCCTTGGATGCCTCTCCCTGCCCTTTTCTCCTCTTCTCAACACTGGGCTGTAGCATAGGGGAAAACCAAAAATAATGCATGCTACTTTTTTCTCTCCTCAGCTGGTCTCTTGGAGATTGCTAGTGTTTTCTCCCAATTACAGAAAATGCTTGAAGCTGTGCAGAAGCTTAGCCACGCAGTCAGGGAGGCAGCAATGCCTTTCTTAGCTCTGTGGAGTGCAGTCTTGAACCACTGTAGCACTTCTTGCTTATCCTTGTACCCTGAGACATCTTGGGGTTTAATCTTAGGTTTCAATTGCTCTTCACCTGAGCGCTGCTTGGCATGAGCAGCCAGAATGTGCCGGGCTCCAGTTTTGCTGGAGCATTAGCAGAGAAAGGAAAAGCTGGAGCATCAGCCAGCAAAATGTAATAGGGAATCCTCTTGCCCCCATCTCTGCTGATGCTAAAGCCAGGGCCTGGCTTTCCTGTTTGAAACAGGACTGGGGGCTGGGGTTGCCCGCTGCAGGCTCGACTCTGCCTTTAGCAGCTCCCGTAGTTTCAGAGGCTTGTGTGCCAAGCTTTGTTTAGAAGCTCTGGTGCAAAGAGCCCCATTCTGCAGAAAGCCCAGGAGAATACAAAATCCCCTTGGACTTTTTATTGTGGAGGAGGAGCTGGTCAAAAGCAAAATCAACAGTCCTGAAGCAAATAGTGCAGGCTTTGATCTACCCAGTTAAATATGAACCCTGGTGAACTGGATCCTCCTCTCTTTGTGCATATTCTCACAAAGTATTTTCCTTCAAGAGAACAGGCTGCAGACTGGCAGGCTTTCTTTTCCCCTGTTCTACACCAGATGATGAGTTTTATGACAACATTGTCCTGACTTAAGTCATCCCATGCCTGGCTGGCCTTGTGCTAAACTTAAAAATGGAGAGCCTCAAAACCCGAATGCTGTTCCCAGTGTGCCCTAGATAGTGGCATTGCTTAGATTTGCTGGTGCCACTGTGTTTGCTGAGCGTATTTGGTCAGTCTTTGAGCTGATAAGTGCTAGTCTACTGCAATGAAAACATCAGATTTAGAGGAAGAAAAACAGAGGAAACAGACAGAATTTAGTAATTTTAGAGACACCACTCAGCAAAAATGGAGCCAGTCCAGTTTCAAATTGGGATTGTCCTTGAAAGCTGTAGTCATATATGATCATCTCAGGGCTGGCTCCTGGGCCAGCTCTTCCTCCTCTGCCCAGGGACCACTTCGTGGTTTTTGCAATACAGGAGGGCTCCGAAAAGCCCATCTGAAGCTCTCAGGAGATGAGCACCACCATTGCTTCACCATCACTGGTACAAGGAAAGCTGGACCTTAGGGCCTGGCCTTTCAGGTCCTTCCTCAGGTAGCATGGCTGGGACAGGGAGCTGACCTGTACCACCCTGCCCCTGGGTCTGGAAAACCCCAACTCCAGCTTAGGTCAGGGGAGGAATAAAAGAAAAACCTTCCTGAAAGGCAGACAAATGTCAAAAGTGAAACAATGAGCCAGTTGCTTACCAGGAAGATGCCCCAGCTTCTGTGTGGGTGGTGTAGGAGCACAGCCCTATGACTGCTGGCCTTCTGGACAGGAGCCAGGGGCATGGCAGTGATGGTGTCCAAGGAGCACATGTCCTGCACAGCCTGGCCTGCCCAACCAGCTGCCATCCCTACAAGTTAAAGTCAGTGAAGTTTTGGGGTACCTCTGCAGGACCTCTGTGTGGGAAGCAGCCACAGGGTTTGAGAGCAGGAAGGAAGGGGTTTGCCTTGCCCCTGTCCTTCCACCTAGGAGTGGGGCTGGGTGCCTGGTTTGCACTGCCGTACTGCTCACTGTGCTTTCACATCTTGTTCAGTCTCCCACACCTCCTTGGCTCCATCACACTTCGGCTTTCTAGCTTCTAATAATCCTCTTCCAGTATTTGGTGTTCACTTCCGAGGTCTCAGCAGCGACCGTCTGCCCTGGATGTGCGTTTTCCCCTGGGCTACAGCTCTCATGGTTGGAAGCAGCCGGGCAAGAACCATCTTTGTGCCCGAGGTCCCGAGGCTGTAGCAGCAGTCCAGTGCTGCCACGCTGTGGGAATCACGGCTCATGATGCTGACCTGCTCTGTAGCCAGCCTGCCGTGCCAGCCTGGCTGCAGAGACAATCCACTGTGGGCATGCAGCTCCCATCCATGGGCTCTACTGGGACTACTGTCCCCCTGTGAAGGGAGACCCTTAATTGACTGGCTGAAGCTGTAATTCAGGTGATGAGCTTCTCGCCCCCACCCTGGACTGGTTTCTGGTCTGCAGCCAAGACACAGAGCCATCACCTGTCAAGGCTTCAGCTGCATGTTCCTAGGACTGAGATCTCTCCAGCCCTCATCACCACTTTCCTGCCTTTGTTTTCAGATGGTCAAACACCAGGCAGAGTAAATCTCATTGGAGCATGGAAAAAGGTGGTGCAGAGGTCTGGGGAACACATGTGTCATTTTGTCCTGTCATCACCCTTCCTCCCTGGAAGCATCCAAACAAGTGAATGAGGCATCCCAATCAAACCCCCTGCTGCCTTTCAGTAGCAGGAACAGCAGTGACTCTGCTGCCAAGATGAATTTGGCAGCCATGTAGCAGATTTTTGCATATGCTCTAAACAGTATTTGGATGGCAAGTAAGGACAAACACAGCTTTGCCCTTGAAAGCAAACTACCTAAACTGGCTGCTGGAGCAGGTAATTAATAGCAACTGCTTTATATAAAGTAGAGGAAGGAGCAGTCCATTTTCCACAGCTCCTGAACTGGTCCAGTGGTGGGACTGGCACTGGGACAGAGGGCCCACAGCTGGAGGACCAGCACTGCTCACAGTAATGCCCACAGCACAATTTTCAGCCTCTTGCTGAGCTGCACAGTGCTGCCCTCAAAGACAAACCACCAGCCGTGTCCAGCTCAGCCTGGGAAGGCCAATGAGCTGTCAGCCCAAAGCAGTGTGGAGTTTTCCATGGTCAGTTATTGGCATGGCCAGAAGCTGCTATTATTAGATGGCATATGAATCACCCGCACGACTGGAATTAGCAGCCTCAGCCTGAGCCGAGCTGGACACTTATTGGAAAAGCCTCATTTAAGCCCAGCCAAGAGACAAAAGTGGACAGGGCTTGGAGAAATCCCTTGCCCAATGCCCACTTCAGCCCTGGCTACTGCCTCT
The DNA here is from genome assembly GCA_013390105.1 of Tichodroma muraria. Lineage (NCBI taxonomy): Eukaryota > Metazoa > Chordata > Aves > Passeriformes > Sittidae > Tichodroma > Tichodroma muraria. The sequence goes on along the minus strand of WAAG01053474.1, from coordinate 41,653 downwards.
TCCAGCTGAGAGGGAAGTACCAGCTCTGGGGGTTTCCAATGCCCCTGATGGTGTGATAGAGGAAAGGAAGGATCAGGTAAACTACATCCCTGTTCATGCACTGCCAACCCCATGCAAAATATACCAAGAGAAGAAAAACTTTGGGGGATCCAGTATTAAATCACGATCTGATGGGGCTGGTTAAAAGGTCACAGCCTCATAAAAGATACAGGTGAAGGGCTTACAGCTGCCACACCAGTGCCTCGGCATGGTCTGCTGCAAAGCAACATCACATGCAACACAAGCAGCTGCTGAGCAGGGTAACATGGCTCTGTGGCTGTAGGGCCCAAACTGGCAGATTATGGGGAACTCACTGGGTGCAGAGCGAAAGAAAGAAAAGAGGGAGCTGGAAACACATTTGCTTTTCTGGATGGGAAAACACTGACGCCCTTTGATTTCTGTTTTGACTCATGTAAGCCTGGAACTGCAATAAGACAGCTCAGTAACACAACTTGTAGGAATTGCAGCTGCTAAAGTTTTCCTTCAGTCTTATCACTAGTCATTTTGCCCATGTTGTTCCTCATTTACTCTTTTGCAAATGCAATAAAGTCCAGTCTCTGTGTTCTCTTGTATGGTTGTGAATCAAATGCATTGGCAATGAAGTTCAATCACCAGAGCTGTGCTGTGATATTTGCTTCATCCTGAGCTTTTCCTACCAAAATTAAAATTACACACTATGTCATCTTTTCACAGGACATGAAATAGAATTCCATATACATTGCAAAGTCACACCAAGGCACATTGTGAAGAGTGGCAGAGTACACACCATTTCTTATAGCCTAACAAAGGAGCTTTTATTTAATAATGAACTATTACAGCACAGTACAAAGATTTGCTTTGTTCAGCAACTAGAAATTGTTTGCAGATTTTTCCAGCCACCGGGAGTTGACAGTTCACTTAGGAAATCAATTCTTAAAGCTAGAGTGCCTACATGACTGTTTGGCTCTTGGAGCACTGCAAACCCAGAGCTGCACGGGGTCCAGTCCAGCTCTCTTTTTCCATGGACTGAAACAGTGAAAGATTTTTGGATATATTTCTTGGTGCAGGAGGCAAATCCATGGTTTCAGCTGTTCCTCCCTCATCACCTTTAGGAAAGCTTAAAGCTTCTTATCCATACTGCTGAAAGCAAGGGATGAGAAGATGAACCTCAGAGCAAAATTGTAGGAGCTTCGATGTGAGGCAAACAGATTGTATGGATGTCACAGAGGTCTCAGTTGTGTGGGGTGGATTCTTAGCTCTCTGAAGCAAAGAATAAAGATATCCATATCCTGGTAGAGATGTTAGAAAACGTGGTACACAAGCACCGGGGTGATGCACTGCAGTGAGGAAAGTTTTCCACAAATGTTTCCACCCAAGCAGCGCTAGGCACTGCCAGGAAAGAACTGGGATCTTGTCCTCTTCCAATCTCTTCTTCTATTTCTATTAATAGGCATTAGTACCGATGCAACCATGGGGTGCAGGCACACAGGATCCCAGGGAAACCCATCTCATGCATTAGCATCTCTGGTGAGGGAGGTGGTGTGGAGCAGCTTGTCAGAGCTACAGAGCAGGTCAGGTCTCTTGGCTCAAACACACAAATCACACAGCCAATGTGTTAATGAATGAGAAGCAAAGATGGCTCTTTGTCCCAGAGAGGGATTGTGGTCAGTGGGAGGGAACAGGACCAGCATTTGCCCAAGGCTGTACCAGCAGCCGCTCCATCATGTGGGGGCAATGCAATTACCAGGCTATTTTCTCATCATGCACCTTTAACCAGTTTATTAATCCCCAGTGAGCTTCTAGTAGAAGGGTGAAGGAGGAGGAGCAGAAGCATGCTTAGCCCTTTAACTCAAGTGAGGGCACTTAGTGAACATACCTCTCCTTACTTAACCAGCCAGCTTTCCCAGAAATATCAGAGCACAGAGCAAGGAGCTGCCTTTATACTAAATCCTTTGGCAGGTTTAAAGGCACCAGAATCACAGTTCTGCCTGTCAGCTAAAGAAAGGCAATCTCTGAAAAGTCCCAGCCCACACTGTCCATGAGCATCTTGCTGAGATTGAGGGGCCTGAGTTCAGGAGAGGTGCTAAATTCCCTAACATCAGCTTCTGAAGACTTCCCCTCTTTAGGTTTTTCCAAAGTACACCACGTGCAGATGCAAATATATACATATACACACATGTTCACTTGTTTGTGTATTTTTAAGCAAATTAACTCAATATTCTGATTTTTTTCTGGGAGGGAAACTAAAATCCCCTAGAGCACCAGCCCCTTCTATCAGCCAAAAACCTATAGCAGGGAGTTGGAAACTTGGCATTTGGCCCATGCATTAGCTGCAGGTTAATACTGAGCAGAACCAGTTACAGTAGATCTAAAAAGCCTCGTATCTTCTCTGCACTCTGCTCTGTTCTGCCAGGCGCTGCCATAACTCCTACAAGTCACCTCTGGTGAATGAAAAAATAGTGTTAGTAAATAGGCTTGTTGCATATTGGGATGCAGCAGCAAGGAACTTCACAAATGCATTGCCTCATGACATCACTTAAGCTTTTGCTTGCCTTTCAATGGTGAGAAAGGGAAAGAGTGGGAGGGGAAATTGACTTCAAGCAGCTCTGTCTAACTATTTACTTTGTGTGCATGTCTCACACTCTTACTTGTGGGTTACAGCCATGGATGCACATAAGGTCTTGAGGGTCCTCAGCACAAATCCCTCAAGAGAGAAGCTGGTTCATGACGTGCTCAAAAGCATTACTGTTTCATCACTTTTCTCATCAGATAATAACATAATTTCATTGCTGCTTCTGGCAATCTCTGTACTTCCTTTCCCTACATGTCCCTGAAGCACATGTTGCATGGGAAATGCTTCTCTGTTTTGACACACAGCTCACCACGAAACCAGGCGCCCGGGAAAAGGACACTGCAGAGCTGAGCCAGCACCCCCTGATGCTCCACAGGGATCTGAAGGTGGGCCTGCTGTATTAAGTCTGGAAAGGAGAAGTGGGAAAGAAAGAGTTGCTGGAAGTGGGGAAGTAACTGGTCACACGGCAAGTTGCAGTGGTGTCAGGAGTGTAGTAACTTTTGCCTGCAAACAGTAAAGCAGAGGTACCTGATCTGGTTCAAAATAAACATAGTCTTGGCACTAGGGCAACATCCCACAGTGACTTTTATTGGCATTTTTCTTAGGCCATTTCCTCTCCAGCACTGCACTCCTTGCATCCTCTCCCACAGTGAAATAAGCTGTGGGTGAGACAATTTACCCCACTCTGCTGTGGTTACTCAGCATTTGCTGGCAATGCTCTCATCACAGCTTGGCCTTTTGGTCCCAGATCAAATAATTTGGTTTGGACACCAGATAAAGGATGAGCTTTGTCTAACTTTACAGACCTACACTTGGCCCCTTCATTGCAGCTCCTTTTAAATGCAAAGAAGAGAAATGGGCATAATTCGCCTGACCTGTTCTAGACACTGAAATGAGGAGGGGTGACTCATAGCTGTGCCTATGCTTCCCCATATTCTCTTCCATAAAGGGAGCCTAATGTAACTAGCTCAGATGGAGGCCTCTATGTTTAGTCAGATGAATCCCACCCAAAGCGACTGCAGCTGCTGGAGGAATGTGAGCTTTCCCATAATCGGTTCCCTTCCTTCCCCATAGTTTTGGAGCAGAGAGAATTATTTGAGCTGATGAGTCCTTGAAGGATTCCTTGAAATTTATGCAAAATCTGCTCAGAAGGATATGTGTCTTCTTGCATCAGGCCTGAACACAGTTCTGCGGAGGTTCCAGGCAATAGGGCATTCAGAGGGAAATGAAAAACTGGAATTATCACGCACTCTGCTAGCAAGCAGCCTTAAAATGGAAAAAGCAAAGACAGTAACAGAAGGAGCATCCAAGACATCTCCTGGGTTTGGACAGCTACTAAGCTGGCCACATCCCAAGAGAAACAACTTCTGCTTTGTCCCCTGGCTCCTACCCTTACCTCTGCCTTCCTCTTTTCCTTCTGCTTTCTTCAGTCATCTGCCCCCTGAATAGAAAATTTTGTGAGGCTTATTTCCTTGCACCTGTTTCTGCTGTGATGTAACTGTGGTAATAACCACTGTTGGACATATTTCTTGGGGGTTTTGTGGGGGGGTTTTGTGGGTTTTTTGTGCATTTTATTGCATTGTGGTTATATTTAGAGATGGGCTCAGATCAGAGCTGTGCAAGAAGCACACACTCCCATGGTTTGGGAAGATCTGAAGCAAGAGACAGACCCCTTCATCTCAGCTGGTCTTCCTCTTACTAAAATGCAGATCCAAAACCTAAGGTCAAGCTGGAAAAGTTTAAATACAAGTTGCACTGCAAACTGTAGGTGAGGCCAGTCTTGGTTCTGGTGGGATGAAGCAATGTGCAAAGACTTAAATCCTGCTTTAGCATGTGCTTTCTGTACTCCTTGACAGAAAGAAAGTAATTAAGGAAGGCTGGGAAAGCCAACGGCTGCCTTGCCTTCCAGAAGCAGCAAATGAAACAGAGAGATAATGTCAATAATAATAATAATGGTGATGATGATGATAATGAAGATGATGATGATAATAATGTAGGACTCCTGTCACAAGGTGACCTTAATCTCTCTCCTTGTATTTTAAGATCTCATGACCTTTATTTGCAGAGGAAACTGCGTATTTGAACCTGTTGTTTGATATAACCTGATGCTTGCTACAAAATCATGTTTTGACCCCCAGCTCTCACGGTTCAAATTGAACCCGTTGTGAACAACTGGCAAGAGCTCCCGTGTTGCTCAGGGCTGTCAGCAGCACCAGCACTGAGCCTGAAGGCTTCAGACAGACCAAGACCCCACAGTGCTCTGAAAGCAAAGCTGCTTGGTGCCACATATAAAGACTAGAAAAGACCAAAGGGGGAACTGGCTCATGCAATGTCACCAAGTGGTTTTGGCAGGTTATTCTGAGGCGGGGCAATGCTCAGCAAATCCTCACAGAAGTGACAGACACAGGAGGGACCATAGGCAGATCCCAAGGGGAGAGACATGTATTGTATAATCTCACAGCTCCAAAGGATTTGCCCCATCTATGTCCTGTGCTTCCAGAGATACCCAACAACACACTACCTGTGGCCCAAACCCTTAAAGCTGAAGGGTGGGCACCATCACAGTCTCAGTGCAGAGCTGCATCAATGAGCAAATTGAGGGAAATGTAGATTTTGGTTTTTTCACCACTCTGAGAGAAAGGAACTGGAATAAGAACGGAGAGATGATAATTCCAATCAAATTTTACGCACTCATGTCAGAGAGTTTCTGAGTTTCTGTCCTGTGGTGGACTCAGACACGTCTGCAACGACAACCTCCTTTACAGACAGGTGTTTTTACCGTCTGTAAAGGCATCATCCTGAGGTGATTTTACCATCTCCTGCCTGTCCAGCATTACCCACCATTTAGAATGAGGGTTTCATGTCAAAGCTGAGTTAGAGTCACTTCAATGGCCCCTCACTGCACTGCTGTGATCCAACATGACAAATATATAACAAACCTTGTCATAGAAAAGTAGACTGGATGGCACATTTTAACACTTAAATATTTATATTTAAATATATTCCCAGTCTCTGGTTGGCTTTCATATTCCCAACCTCTTCTCACAGCATTCCAGTGACCATGCAGGAATTCCCAACCCCCATATCAGTGGTCCTCCACAGCATTTCCTCTTTCTCACTGAGGTGTGGACACAGTGAGACCACCACCTGGTGCTGCAGTCCAGGGATGCTCCTGCTGATGCTTCCGCCATGCCCAAGTCCTATTATTTGCTTCTAGATTCCCAGGTCAGCTGAGCTCTTTGCCCCATTGAACCAGCAGCTATTGTGGAGGCAGTTACCACAATGAACCCATAATCCTGTTTTCCAAGGCAGAGTCTCCTGTCCTGGAGGTACAGCCTGAACTCTTTTTTCCCAGATGTCTTACTTTTCATTTAGCTAAATTAAAACACATTTGCTTGGATTGTGACCATTCAGCCAGCAATTCTGATCCCTCTGTAACTGTAAACTATCCTTGCCATTATTTACTGGGCTGCAGGTGGACAGACTGAAACACTAGCTCTGCACAGGCTGCCCCCATTCAGCTCAGTGGGCTGTTGATGCTGTACAATAGTGACAACTATTTTGGTGTCCGGGGAGAAGATTATTTCACGACTGACTCTTTCAGCTGAAATATTCAGCTCTTCTGAGATTTGGGAGCACATTTGGGATTGTTGAAGGAGTAGCATCTTTCTCCACAGCCTGTCTCATAACTGAATTATAACCTCTCACTGGCTCCTCCTCTTCATTTTCTTTGTACATGGAAAATCACAGATAAGAAAAAGAGAGAGAAGGAGAACAGCTTTAGTTCATTATTTATGCTCCAAGTCACGCAATGACAGAGCCACTGAACTGACATCAACCCCTTTCCTGTCCACCCCACCATACATGAATTCTACCCCAAGCCATGTAATGTGGCCAAATAAAGAAACTGAGGCACAGGAAAGATGAAAAATCAAATTATCACCTTCCATGCTAATGCACACAAACTGCTGCAATGAGGTTTCCATTACAGTAGAACAGCTCCTGGTACAATGTAGGAAGGTAGAGGTCTGGAAGACCTCTCCATATCAATTCTAACTCTCAAAAAAAATTACAGAGAAATTACACACATTTATTGGATAAATTTTTTTTTGGTTTTAATGGTCTTTATGTCCACAGCATATCTGACAATAGGATAAATATTCTTTCCATGCAACTCCAGTAAGATCAGTAAACTTATCCTAGGAATGAGATTAATGACATTTGGGTCAAAAATATCATTTTTATTTCTCCGAAACCATTACTGCTAACAGCTCTAGGTCAGTGTGCAGGCACATCAGGTCCTTCATCGTCCCAGTGCTGTGTAGCCTGAACATCAGACATCTGAAGAGATGACATGGCCTTTCAGCTCTTCTCCTGGGCTATGGCACAGAGGAGCCACACAGATCAGGACAATCAAACAATACTAAATGATCTACGAGAGGTCAGATTCTGTTCCTGTACGATGAGCCACTAGGTCAGGGAACTTGTCCTCTGTTTGTGGAAGCAATTTCCCAGGAAAATCACTCTCTTATGACCACATCTAAACCACAGTGTTAGCAGGAAGCACACAGCCTTACAGAGCAGGCTTTAAACAGCCCACACTGCGTTTGTTCGGCCACAGAGATGCAGCCCAGCCGTGGTGTGTGTGGCTCACCACCTAGGCTCTTATCCCTCTGTTACTGAATCAGAGGCTGGTGTCATCACAGCACATGCTGCAGAGGCCACCGGGCCACACACATGTACCTTTCCTGCGCATGTAGCCTAAATCCCACTGATCAATGACTTCCTGCATGGTCACTGGAATGCTGTGGGAAGAGGCACATAAAATTCCCTGCTCTCATTTAGCCCTCCTGTCAAAGCTAGAGAAGTCCTGGCCCAGCTTCAGCTACAAAAACATATGAAATATATCAGCTGAGGCTGAACAGAACAGAAACCGATGGCCAGTCCGGATATTGCTGCTATTTTTCTGGGAAGGTTTACTTCTGAAGCCAGTGTGCATGATTCATACAAGAGCCCAGGTTCTCAGGCCCTTGCCAGGTACTATGGTAAAGGGGGCCAAAGCCAGGTTTAAGGGAAATCACTATAAATCCTCTACCTATAGGCTTTACTTTCCGGTGGTTAAAGCACCACAAGGACAATGAGAAGCACAATTCATTTTGTAGCATTTGTACTTTTTTCTTCTTTTCATGGCTCCATCTTGGGTGCTCTTGATGAAGTAACCAGAGAATTGCATGAAGAGGGAAGCCCTATCTTGGCAAAAGACTTCCAGATTTTGATATCTGGTTGATTTTAAAAAAGAATGGAAAACAAAAACATTCTCATACTTCTAATGAGAGCCTGATTACAAACAACAACAACAATGGAACAATTATAAGTCACTGGTTCCTTCAGTTCTATAAAATCAACTTGAAACGCTTTAAAACAAGACAAACCCAAGACAAGACGGTAGATGGTTAATGCCTTCAGAAAATCAGGTTCTTTATAAGACACAAGTCTGAGTGAATAAAAGAGACACAAAACACATTACTTACGAAAAAATTCAGCTCTCACTAGAAACATAAAATTTTGAAAGATGGCTGGTGAAACTTTCAGACACAGCCTCCACAAGAAACATACAGTTTCTTGTTTCCCTTTCTACATAGTATTTAAGTTGGATTTTCCGATTCACATCAAGCACTGTTTGCATGGAAACAACTACAGGGAGCTGCTAACTAGTAAAAGAAAAGAACAGAAATTTCTGGTGTGACTTTAAAGTACAAATAATGAGAGAAATGCCCATGTAGGTCTAAAAATAAGTAAAATACTTGATTATGCTATTCTTAAACAAAGTATGTATTTGTTTTTTTCACTTAAAAGCTTATGCAATTAAGTCATAGTTTTATTTGACTAGAAATGTTTATTAAAAGAGAAATGCAAGACAAACTCTTATTCTCAACTGTATTAATTTCATTGTATGAATCTCAAATTGGGCATAACAAAAACCAATGAACCTAGCTGATCCGATAATTTTCTCAAGGAATAAACAATGTCTTTCAAATGTCTACATATAAATTCTGGAAGATGGTATAGCTAGTAAGGGGAAACAAGATAAAAAAATGACATTAGTCTGGCTGAAAAACCTCCAACACCAGGATGTTGTAGTCTTATCAGGAATGGAAGAAGTAATAAGATGAGTATGTTCTGGGTGCCACCACCCTCTAGGGACGCAGACCAAGAAATCTCGAACTTGGATGACTGCATAGAGAAAACCCAAGAAGTAATGAAGAAGGCTCTCAGTATCACTTGGACAAGGAAAAAGGAAGGTTGAATTACTCCTTCAGCAGTTGTGTTTCTAATGCAGGAAAGAAAAAAATAAATTGGTTGTTACAGGTGATTAGAGTTTGAAATATTTTTGAGGTTCCATTGATACCACTGAGAAAGTCCAGAGTTTCTAAAACTAACAGATAATACTTACACAGCAATTACACACAGCCAATTGCATGACTTTCCTATGGACCTCATTTAGACTGGAAGTTGCTGGTTGTGTCAGAACCATTAATTGTGATGTTATTACAGTCTCTGTGGGCAAAGAGAAATTTGCAAGTAGTGATTAATATACCCAACTGTTGTATCAAAAAGATTTCCCAAAGTTCCTGTAAACTGCATTCAAAATTAGTTAGGATGAAAAATCTAAATAGAAAAAAAATTAATGAAAATTGTGCAGGCATAATAAAAATAAAGGAGAAATAATTAATCTGCCTCCCTCCACTATCATTCTTAGCTAAAAAAACTCATCCAAATTTATCAGCAACGGGAAACTACTAACTATATCGGTAACAAAAAAGGAGGAAAAAGTAAAGAAGAGGACATTGTGAAATGCAGAAATGCATTAAGGGAAGCTGTGGGCCTTGATGGAAATGGTGCTTCAATATTCAGACTTTCTATTTTAGGTATTTATATGTATTTAGGTAGAACAAAAAGTCTAAAAATATGTTGAGAACAAAAATAATTCTAGCAAAACTGGCAAAGTTGATGCAGGAAAGGCTGAAATAGTTACCTATTACTTCAGTGTTGGAAATGAGTGGCAAGGATTTTATATGCAAAAAAATTAATTTTTTTTTATTAAAAAAATTTTATAAATTTGCCTTTGCACATAAAATTTTGCATTTTATATGCAAAGGCAAATTATCTACCAGTCCATTAATAAATAAACAACTATTAAAATTCAGCAGCACCTTCTTCTGCCTGAGAGCCATGCCACAGGGGTCTCAAGAGGCATCCTTCAGAGTGCTCTGCTTCAGAAGCACCACCTAATACCTGGTTGGGCTGTAGGTAAGTGGAAAGGTCAACATGCCTCTCCTCTGGGCTTGGAGTGGGAGGTGGAATGGAGCAGAAGGTGGGGGCAGGGGACAAACAGGGCACTGCAGCCTTGCTCTCTGGCCCTAGGGCATTGGCTGCGGCTGTAAGTCATGACTGCCAAAAGAGCGTTAAAAACCTGCCAAAAACCACACAATAAATGGCAAAACTGCATCTAAGTGAGACTCTTTGGGAGCGGGGTTTACTCATGCAATCACAAAGAAGATTCAGAGGCATCTCAATTTCGTCATAAAGGACAGAAACAGTCTTCACTAAATCTTTCTCCATCAAGCAGAGAAAGCCATCACAACAGTTCAAGCAGAACTCAGACCTGATCAAATGGGAGAGCTGGCACCAAGTGTTAAGAATAAGGGTGAATAAATTACTAAAAGAGGTTGTGGATGGCTCTGTTTCTTGATGTTTTCATTGGCTTCAGCAAGGAGAGATTTCACACCACCAGCTGCATTCAGCCAAGTCACTCAGTCAGTCTCTCTAGCCTCTCCCTGGTACATGGAGAAAGATAAAAACTTCTACAAGGAATGACTCAGTGTGCCTAAATTCAGCATCTGCTTTGAAATGCATTCTGGAAGAAAACACCTCACCCCTGCCCTCCTTCCCATCCCCTGATTATCAAAGGGTCTTAGGGAGACCAGGTGTATGCCAGGTAAGCAGCTAGGCAGCATCAAACTTCTTTCTACTTTTGAGGAAAGTCCTCTACAGAAAAATCAGTGCAACAGGCTCTTCTTAAAGACCAGAATTCAGGCACTGGTGATAATGATGCATGTGGTCGTTTCTGAAGATCCAGCAAATGATCTATAAAATTCAGACCCTGAATAAAACACTTGCCCCAAACAGGTCATACACACACACACACACACACCCATCCCCCGACTTGTCTCCATCTATAAAGTATTTGTTCAGTATTGCAGAGTAGCACCTAACTGGCTTTTCACGGGTTACTTCCAGTTCCCAAATGGCTCCTATCACAGAGAAAGTGAAGTCATAAAATAACCAGTACCTTCAGTAAACAGGCAAACCAACCCTTGCAAGCACTGAGACAGGAAGAACTTCAGCAACAAAAATCTTGAGTTAGACAGAACCAGGTCTAATTGCAGGCCTTTATATCCAAGTGATATAACCCCCCCTTGGCAGGGAGCTTGGACTAGATGATCTCCAGAGGTCCTTCCAACCCCAAAAATTCTGTGATTCTGTGAGAAAATCTGGACCATGGATTTGTCTGTGTTTTGCCTTGCTTTTAGGAGGGACAAGAAAACACTTGGTTTGTCTCTCTTATTTGCTCTCTATGAGTACTGGTAATTTTTCTCCAACGCTACAAACATCTATATTTCTTCCTTTACAGCAGGTTTGCCAGATGCCTTTTAATTTATTACATCTGTCACCTGCTAAAGCGTCATTTATCAGATGACATCTTCAAAACTACATGCTAGGGGATGGGCTGTCATCCATCACTGAATCTGGTAAAGAAGTCATGACTGTGCAGCTTTCCAGCTACCAGTTGCCCAGGTAAAACCTTAAAACCTCAGTGGAGCCACATGCAGCATGAGCCACACTGAGGAACTTGTGGGAGGAAGTGTGGGTTGTGAGGCTCACAGTGCATGGAAGTGAGCCCAGATACATTCATAGGTTGTCCCTAATGAACACTGCACGTTGCAGGCAGGACATGCCTGTTTTATGTGTGGTGCTTAGAAAGGTGGCCCGCACTCTTATTTTTCCTACAGTCTGCACTCACTGCTTGCAAATCTCTTTTTCTTGAGTTGTAATTTAGCAGTACGAAGTTAGTCAGGGCTAAGGGCTTCGTCTCCATGCTAAAAATCTCAGTGATTTCACTTCTATCCATTTCTAAACTAATGCAGTTAAACCACTGAAACTCCAGTGGGAACACTTTGGCTGTTTTTTGGTTAGCCCATCCAGATTCTCAGCCGATTAAAACTACACTAAATTAAGCATAGTGCAAAACCATGCTAAGAGAATGCACTTGGAGATTGCTTTTCTTCAACTAAAGTGGTTTACTAGACTAGAGTTGTTCATTCATGGGAAAAAACTACAACATATTCTTAAGTACATTCACAGTGGAGAGCTGCAAAAACATTTTGTCTCTCAGTCTTAGTCTGTCATTAAGGGCTGCACATTGATTATTTATTTCTAATTTAGCAACAGCAGTAACACAAATTGCCTCCTTGACCTGAGGTAGTTGCCAGACGTTTAGTTCAGAACCAATTTCAGTGCTACTGTAATCCCCTGAACTGGAGAGCTGGAGCAGAAGTAAAGCTGAGCCAACCTGAAACTGTAGCTGCGCAAATGGCGCCAATCTAATTAAGTTATGAAAAACTGTCCCTCTGGAGATGACTCTCCTGCAGCTCACAAGCAAAAGGTGGAGAACATGTGAATCTGGCCACAAGCCCCAACTGTTGACAACCCAACTTACAAAGCATCTGTACACATGCCCTTCGGGAAGAAAGATAAGTGGTACTCTGGGGAAACATGTATTTGTTTAACTCTTTGTTCTGTACTTGTCCAGGCAAAGAGAAAATGTTTCATATTATGCTGAATACCATCTCAGATTCTGGCAGGATTAGTTGTCAATATTATTACAGCCTCTTCAGTTACAGGGCTTCAGCAATAAAGTAGTTAGACTGGCTTTGAAATACAGAAATTCAGGCAATACAATCGCACTGTGAAAGAGTTCTCATTAGCCTTTGGCTGACCTTGAAAAATTGCGTTTCTCTCCAATTCTTCCACAAATTGCCTTTAAGGAGACCTCCTTAATTCTACCAAGTCACAAGGTTCGACTGTGTGACTCATGTTTTTTAGCCACTCTCTCACGATCAGAAGGCATGCTTGCTTTTTACACGCAGCCACAATTGCTACAAGGAGGATACATAAAAATGCTCCAACAGTCTTTTAATAGGGACATGTTCTTATTTGTTTGGGATTTTTTTTTCCAACCTCAAAAGTTTCATAATGAAACAGTTGGTCTTATAAAAAGTGTCACTCATCAACTCAAATTTTATGTCTAGGTCACTGTAAGGACTTTGTCAGATTGTGACCAGGCATGGTCGTAGCTAAGGAAGCTGAATTAAGTGCAATCAGATATGTCTGGGGGCATGAGAGGGCTCTCAGAGGGATGTGTTCTCCTGTTTGAGACAAATAGCACCGCCATAAGATCTGACCGTTGCTGGACATAGGTCATCACATATGTTGAACCACTAGGTTAACCCATATTCTGAATCTATGCCTCTGCTGACAACAGCCCTTGCAGCTTAATGAGAGATTCTCCAGCAAAACACTTGGACAAAGGAGGGGGAGCTCAGTTCAAGGTGCACCTTGCCCCAAGAGACCAGGTTTTGATGCCTCCACAGTGAAGGTCTCAGGCAAGGTGTTTTCAGCAGAACTTGGCACTGGCATGCAACACCTGACGTTGCTGACTTGCTGCCTGCAGCAAGGCTGGAGCCAAATCTGCTCAGCCATTCTTCTGTTCCTGTTGCACAGCAGATAACGGAGTGGAACAGTGCCAGAGGTGGGGAAAAGTACCTGAAGGAACTGCAGCTTGAATGTCATGATTCACCCAAGGAACTGGAGCCTGTCTGAGGAGCTGGATCAGAGCATGGTAACAGGCTGATGGGCTACACCCGTAATGCCATGACCACCGTGCTCTCGGATAGCATCCTTGCTGAGCAGAGCCTTTGCACATCGGCATCCCGCTGCTCAGCTCTCCTCACGGGAGCAACGCTGTCAGCCTTGCCGCAGGAGCGGGACCCCTTCCTTGCACTCGGGCGATGTAGCAGCCTGTGCTGGCGGATGAAACAGCCGCACAAGTCTAATTCCACCCAAAAGAGGGCAGTAGTGCTTACGGACACACAGTCAAGGCGGTAGTTAACCCTCTGGCTGCTCGACTTTCCCAACCAAGCCGACAGAAACTCACAGTTCTTGGCACAGGCAGAGCAGTCCACAGAGCTCTGTCTTTCACACACTTAGCCTCTGCTCTCATTTCCTCCCTTTGACTCATTAGCTGTTTTACCACCATTTCTCTGGAAACACAATGAAAAGAAACCCACATGGATTCATCCATGCCAGTGCTGAGTACCAGGTGCCTCTGCGTTACCCCCATCTATCAGTTACTCAGCTGCCAGTACATGCTTTCTGCAGACGCAGCTTCCCAGACGAACTGTGGCTTGGGTGTAGTCAGGAATGGAAAATAGGATACACCACAGTTTATGGCAAGCAATGTTCAGAAGCTTGATGTCACAGGAAACCACTGATATTGTGAATAGTTCAAAGCAATTTAAAAAAATCCCCATTATAACCAACTGGTTTTCTCCTATTGTAGCTGCTATGTTTTCAAGTAGCCTGTTTGTCCAGTGCTTTCACTCTGTGAAAGCCTTTGACAGGTGTAGTTTACAAAACAATATAATTAAACACAAGCAACTGCCATTGACTTTTGCACTTACCACACTCATCACTCAGCCACAGGGCCGTGTGGGTTTCCACGGCTGTAAGCGAACGCAGGTCACAGATTTGAAGTGGGGAGAGACACTCACTTTGTTTCCCAGCATCAGAGGTTTCTCAGCCCGGCAACCTCTGCTGTTTTGAGGTTGTTCAGTTAAAGCTGTTTTCTAGGCTCCAATGCTAAAAACACCAGACATACTAGCAGCAGCCAAGGTACTAACAACAAAAACAGCAGCAAAGACAATAGCTACACTAGTATAGCTCATGAGCTTAGCTTTGTTTAACGGTACACGATCTGCACAGACTCTGGGAGCTGGACCCAGAGCAAAAACCACAGCCAGCTTTCCCTCTTCTACTGCTCCTGACAGCTGGGAATGACCCTGCTCCAGATCATCACAGCCCTTTACTCGCAGGTGAAATGAAACATGGCCCCAGCATGCGGTGGTGAACACAGGCCTGGAGGTGTGATTTCTAACACCAAATATGCTTGGAGAGAATGTGGTGCAGCAGCTGCAATGTAGCCATTACAAAGCTGGACTGATAGCATCGCACAGCAGTCCTGCTGATGATGCACCTCCACATGATATTGTGTCCTCTCACCAGGGCTCCAAACAAGCCAATGGGTCTGCCACTGCCTGCTGTGACAGGTCACTGTGCAGGGTCTCTGTGCTGAAAAGAAAGTTCTCCTTCAGGTTAAATCCAAAGACTGGCTTTTCTGAGTATGAGAAGCCTGGCTAGAGGATGGGCCAAGCTGAAATGCAGGGGGATGAGTAACAAGTGTGTAGCTTCATGTCTCTATCTAGTGAGACAGCCCTTTCAGAAGGGGTAGGGATGTCACCCCTCCGCTGATAACTGTCAGATGGTATCCTTTAAGACTTTTTCTTGCACTGACAGAAACCAATAGAGCAGGGCCAGGTCTTTAAATCACAGATGCACCCACTCTGAAATTATCTGATTGTATCCCATGCACAGATCTAGCTGCCTTAACATGGGCATGAAGCACTTCTGGGGTACCTGGAAGGATCTCAGGCTTCAGGGACTGGGACATGGCCTCTACTGGCGCTCAGAAGGGTATTTAGGTGACTGGGGCATTTAAACTGGGACTGTATTCTTGCATTTGAGCTAGATTCTCATCTAAGTAAAGAGCAAAGTCTATTACTTTTCCTGGACATAACCTCCTTTCCTGAGGCTGCCTGGACATACAATCCTCTGAGTAAAACCCAAAAAGCTTATTGTGTCTCTTCAAGGAGAAAACCCTACTTGACCTGTCAGAGCAAGACCACCACTCTTAGTGGTGCATGGTGCAGACAACTGAGTGAGTTCAACTGCTCACTAATCCATGGGAAAAGATTAGTGTGACTCTTGAAATGGTATTAGTACTGCACCTGAGACAAGAAGAACTAACTGGTCCCCAATGGCTCCGTACTACTCCCAGATTTGGAGCTGTGTTGGAGTCACCAGCTGACACAAACATTGCATGATGTTGATCTGCTCTCCGATGCCTGTATTAGTTGTTGGCACTTAGCAGATATCTGCAGGCAGAACTTCGGCTTGTTCTGCAGCTTTAAAAGTGCCATAGGTAAAAACCTGTGTTTGCTTCTATTTCTGATTTTTAAGCATGCATGGCTAGATGTGCTCACTCTGCACTTCACTGCAGAGGTGATCAGACCGGGACAAGGACCCTCATGGGCAGTATGATGCAATATGGAAAATCTGTGCCTTTTTCTCCAGAGACAGAGACAAAAATTATTGCTATTGAGTGTTAGGAGAAGATGAGAAATGCCAGTATTACCGCACTTGAAAAAATGCAAATATGAAATTCTTTCCCAGTGAATAGTGACAGTAACCGTGCTATGCAGAAATGCAGGGAATTAGGCAGTGTCATCCCATGTGATTTGTACATACTTAAGAGGGAATTAAATCCTTGTGAACCTATCCAGTTTTACAGATGTAAAAATAAGATGTAAAATAAGCCTGATTTTTACAGATATAAAATAAGCCGGATTTGGCTTATTGATGTGCCAGTTTTACATGGAGGCAACTCCACTGAGACCTGTGGAATCATTAAACACTGACAGAAGAAGGCAGAGACTCAGATGCTGCCACCCTACTTGCCATGCCAAGAAACAGCAGGCATTTCCCAGACACTTCATCCACTGAGCAATAGCAACAGCACTAGCAAGGTCTTCCGTGACTGGCTTCGCCCATCGCCTTACCCTTGAATTCATGGGGAATCACCTCCAAGAGTAAGAGGTCAGTAGTTTGCCTAGGCCTGTTCTGGCTTGGACGTCCTTGCAGTATTTCAAGGAGATCAACATCTGCATTCTGCCATTTGCACATTATCCCAGATTGCAGGCTTTGTAAGGGTCCTTTGCTGTACCATTTGGTGCCCAGATTTCTCTTCCCTCTTAAATTACTGTCATATACTGCAACCACTTTAATGCTGGAGCTAATGCAGAACCTTCTCTGCTGAAAGGCTCTGTTTCCGGTATCCTAATTGCAATTTATCCCATCGTAATCATTATCACCCCCATTGAGTGATTGCCTTTTCACCAGTAGTGGGCCATATGTTCTGGTTTACAGTGATGCTACGCCCCTGACCTTCCTCCTCATTTTTGCTGTCAAGAGAAAAGTCAAAGTCAAAGCAACGTTCTTTACGCAGGCCCATCCTGGGACAGGGACAGGAGACATGAGGGCTATAAGCATCCCTCCTGTGTGTGTGCAAGGATTGCTGCTGCACCATGCATGAGAAGTCAGACACTTTGCTGGGTGCAAGTCACATTCCATGCCAAGAACAGCCTATGAGCAAATGGAAGCCTGAGCATCTACTCTGTGCCCCATGCATAGAGCAAGGGCGGAGCAGGCTACACGGGGGTGGGAAAGCCGTCTGTGTTGTGATGCTGTGAGTTTTACGTGCCGACTGATTTTGCTTATGCAACTGCTTTGGGTCTCCCCACATCCTTGCATTTGATTAACTTTTAGAAAAGGAGTAGGTGTAGGGATACATGTAAAGCTAAGTGTGTGCACACTGTGAGGAGGATCCAGGCTTCACTCATGATTTATGCTGCTCCTAAGGAGCAATTTGGCAGCCTTGCAGCCATGCAGCCTGGTGTCTATGATATCCCCTGTGAATGCAGCCTTGCAGTCTTTTCTTTTCTTGGCCTTGGAATCAAGCCGTGGGAGCTGGGAGGAAAGATTAGGTTTCCTCTTTGTTTTGATATTTTCCTACGAACCCACTCAACTTTGCAACATTGCAAAATGAAGGCATTGCTGATTTTTATTTTTTGTGTCCTGCTGAGGGGAAGGACAGAAAGAGCTGGGTGAGATTAAACAATGGAAATTAGAGTGGAACGGAGGAGTGTGTAAAACAAGAAGGTTGAGTTTATGAAAAGCAGGACCAGCCTTGGGAGATAAAAGCCCTTATAAATGTTTAGATATTGTCTTATAGCTGTGCTACGAATGCACCAAGTACCAACTGAGTAGATAGAGAACAAGCAGACAGGTATAGAGCTGCTAACAGAGCTTTTGTAAGTTGCTATTCAGCCTCAGGCACAAACTGGGTGTCTTCACCTTTAGCTAAAAGCACTAAATATGCATGGGCATATGTGTAAATTGAATTGTCAAAAAAAAAGAAAAGGAGAAAAGCAACCCTCAGATTAAAATGACAGTATAATCACACCAGGTAGTCCTAGGGAGGCTGGCAAACTCTGCAAGTGCTTTGAGTTACACTTGCCCCCGGCAGTTCTCCGTTCAGTGTGTTGTCCTTGCCTGGGATGGCTGTGCCTCTGATCTCAGTGCTGCCAGGCCACCAGCTCACTTTTCTGTTCTTCCCTGTTGTGCTCTATTTCATTATAATGAAGTAATACGGAGTAGTGGCTGAAGTTCAGCTAGAAGGAAATTCAGAGGATTCAATGTCTGACAGCCCTGTCCGGCATGGACCAGCAGGGCCTGATTTTTGGGAGATGATCAGTACCTTGTCTTTACGAATATGAAGGCCTTCTGGGAGTCCCATAAGATGGCTGTGTCCTTCTTCACCACCAAAATCCGTTTCAAAACACAGCACTCGTTTTCATGTTTTCATAACGCCTCATTTGCAGGCATGTGATTAGACCTAATTAATGCTTGTAATCAATGAATGCTCAATTGCTTCGGGTGAAAAATGCTGGAGGATGCTGAGCACCGCTTGATTGAATGCTCTTTCACTGGCTGATGGATCACTCTGTTACTCTTTTAGATTCTGCTTAAGCAGGCAAAATATCAGTGTTGGTGTAAAACAATCCTGCATTGATCTGTCCAGCCAAGAGGGGTCTTTCTAGTAATTAGAAGGGTGGTGACAGGAACAGACTTGGCTGTCTGGAGGACGAGGGGGACTGGAAAGAGTTGGGTTTTTTTTTTTATGTTTTCTTGGTTTTTTTGTTTGTGGATTGTTTTTTTTCTTTTGTGTTGTGNTGTTTTCTTCGGTGTTTTGTTTGTGGATTGTTTTTTTTCTTTTGTGTTGTGGGGTTTTTTGTTTGTTTTCTTGGTTTTTTGGTTTTTTTTGGTTTTTTTTTTAATTTGAAAGCTATATAGCAAATAGCAAGAAGACTGGTTAGATCTTTTGACTTTTAGCTGTAAATAATCATTTAACATTCTCTGATAAGCCATTTGATTTAAACAGAGAGGCAATTTCTGCCCACTGGGAGCTCCATTGAGTGAGTCTGGCCCCAAAACTTCACAGGCTCAAATCTCTGGAACCAAATTCCAGGAAACATTTGTATGTGGATGATGCATCTGTAACAGATACAAAGGGGAGAGTGGAAAGATTTGTCAGCTAGGAGCTGGAATAATTTATAACTCCAGCTGGTACTTCTCTTTTTTCAGGTGAAATGTCTTAAGGGGAGGAGGAGAACCTGTCAGTGGCATGATTTGCACTACGTCTTGCCTTTTCGTATTTAGGCTTTCCCCCATGAACTATTCAAATGAGGCCAGTTTCATGAGTGCAGACAACCAGCACTAGTTTGGTCTGCTCTCCAACACCCTGCACAAAGGCTTCCAAGGATCATTCTCACTGTGTTTCTCTGGATTCACACTAGTGTGCATGTTACAGCAAGATGCAAGTCTCTCGGAGAGTTCTAGAGGCCACGTGCAAGGTGTGGGTCCTAATGCCTGACCTGATTGTGTTGTTCTGGATACTGCCAGAGCAGAACCATTTATCCAATGCTTAGCATCCAGAGGGCATAGATCACAGTAGATTTTGAGAGGGAACAGGGATCCCCCTGCATCCTGCAAACTCATTTCTACTGTGATGATGTCGTTGACCTTCCATGTAGATCAGTAGTAAAACTTTTCCATGGAAAGAAAAGTGCATTTAAAAAACCAACAGACGTGAAAGCTATGAGAAACTGATTTCCAATTGCCTTATGCTTCCAAATGAGCTTTGTGGCACATCAGAGCTCACCCAGCACTTATTTGCAAAGCTGAGTACCTACAGGAGCAAAAGCATCAGCACATATAAATTTTGGATTGCAAGTGAAGTTTCCACAATCCATCCCATTGCCTCTTTAACTTTATGGTCTGTTCAAATGCTCAGGCTTGTGCTCCAACATAAATATATTGCCTGAATTTCCCTCCCCCTACATTACTTCTCTTGAGCTGTAGAAGATTATAGGAAATAGATAAAAAACTGCTTGTTTCTTTGACAAATGAAAGGCTTAAAGACCACCCTCTGATCTTGAGCAAAATTAGCTTATCTTTACTTATTTTTTTACTAAATATGAGCAATCATTTGTGTGTGGCCTGTGTGAGACGCTTAATTCATCTTATTAAAGGTTATCCTTTGAGGAGCTTTAAAAGGAAATGCATTGTTCTTAATTATTCTTATCTCAACAGCTGTATAATTCCTGGGTTTGATTAAAAAAAAAAAAAGAATATGCAAAGAAAGATTATACTGAAAGCTGGAGATGGGTCTGAACCCAGATTGCAGAGTTGAACCTCAGCTCTTAGTCTAAACTGTCTTCATCTTTTCCTTCAAGGAGGTATGTGTCCTTTCTTTTCTTTCAAAATTAAAACATGAAACTGTGCAGAAAACAACAGAAGATCTCAGAAGAATAAGTTTCATCTCTCTTTCTGTTTTTAAACTTGTGCTAATGATTTTTTTTTTGTTGTATCAGAAAACAGTAAACAAGATTGGTGAGGAAACACTCCCGTGTCATTCT